>CM039485.1:16381013-16657105 GCA_022433065.1 Begonia loranthoides
CCACCGCCCCCCCTTCTAGCGTATCTCACCTTCAGGGTTTCTTCCCTTTCGGCGTATCCCACCAATAGGGTTTCTTCGGTGATAGGCGTATCCTGCCCATTCTGAACATTCTTGTTCTTAGCATTTTCCCTCACTCGTGCATGTGGATACCACCCCGAGGGGGTACCCCCTACTTGGTTTCTATTAACGTGAATACAGCCTAGCACTTTCAATTAATTAACTTATATATGGAAAATAAATAACAATGCTCTAGAGGATGCACATAAACAATGAGTAAAACGAATAATAGCACATGCTTTATATAACGAAGGTAACAACGGCGCATCACTACGAGATGAAAACTATCATGCTATTACTTCCAATAAAACAATTAATGTCCAATAAAACAAGAACGGAACATGCTTTTATATAAAGAAGTAACGACAACATAGAATAATGAATAAATGTCAAATGAGAACAATGATCATGCTTGTAAACCTAAAGAAAACAGTAGTGAACACATGTTGAATTTAGGATGGCATAACGTGGTCAATACTAACTAAAACAGCAACAGGTCCTCTTCCTTGCCTCCACTCCCAACAGCAACACTCTAGCAAGAAGACGAAGAACAACCCAGGAGACGAAGGCGGAAGCTGAGGAAATAGGCTTACCCAGGGGACACTTCGTACGTGAGGCAGAGGGATGAGCAGGGAAAAAATCCTCTGCTAGTCGGGATCATGAAAGTGAGAGGTGTCGGGCTACTTTTTGATTGGTTTCCCCGTCGTTTTCGTTATGATTCTAATTTATCTTGTCGCTGATCTGCGATGATTCGGACAGGTGCGGACGAAATCTTCACGCTTGCATTCTTTCGCAATAACAGATTCTTCGTGGGTGAATTTTAAGTTCGGACAAAAATCGACATCACCACCTATGTTCGTATTGTTCGCAGCTAGGATTCAGATGCCATTCGGCGTCTGCATGTGTTGTCCATATGTATTTCTAATTCGAATAGATTCAATTCGGACGAGTTTGTCCTCGTCCGCGTCGTCCGTACCTGTCGTCTGAATGTGTCCAAGAATTGGACAGATTCAATTCGGAAGACTCTCTTCCTTGTCCACCGTCATCCCCAATCATCCTAAAGTCTCTAGACTTAAACAGATTTGATACGGATGTGTCCTGTGCTCGTATGCATCATTCGCGCCTTCGTCTGTAAGACAACAAGGTCACTCAGGATGCAAGAATTCATCCTGCTTTCATCCCCAAGTGCTTGTTCGGATGCCAATCCTCATCCGCATGGCGTCCGAAGTCGCCTGACCTTCATTTCCTTTGCATTTTCGACTAAGTTTTTATTCAAATCTTATTTCCACGTATTATAAGTCACAAGTTAACACATAAAGGGATGAATTCTACAAATATATATATTACTCCGAATTTCTTTTTCCCCAAAGTCGATTACATCGCGTATCAGAAAATTAGGATCGGGTTGTTACATCCTACCCCTCTTACAAAAATTTTGGTCCCCAAAATTTAGCTATTAAATAATCCGGGGTACACAGCTCTCATATCGTCTTCTTGTTTCCACGTGGCCTCTTTGCGGCTGTGATTCTGCCATAGGACCTTGACCAGTGGAATCCGTTTGCACCATAGCTCCTTTACTCTTGAGTTGAGGATCTGGGCAGGCTTCTCATTGTAACTCAAATTGGGCTGTACCACGACATTATCATCGGAAGGAGCCAACACGGTAGCATTACCAACACACTTCTTGAGCATAGATACGTGGAAAACATCGTGCACACATGCCATGGAATCTGACAACTGTAACCTGTATGGGACCAGTCCTATCCTCTTTATGATCACATAATGTGCCATGTACCTGGGGTTCAGCTTTCCCCTCTTGCCAAATTGAACAATGCCCTTGAAAGGAGATACCTTTAAGAACACACTATCCCCTTCATTGAATTCCAAATTCCATCGTCGGTTGTCTGGGTAGCTCTTGTGGCGACTGTGTGCCGCCAACATCCTCTGCTTGATTAGAGCAACAGACTCAGCCGTTTTCTGTACAATCCCAGGGCTATAGAGTGTAGCTTTGCCAACTTTGTCCCAATACAGGGGGGATCTACATTTCCTCCCATGTAGAGCTTCTTAAGGTGCCATGCCTATAGTGCCCTGGAATCTATTATTGTACACAAACTTGATCCACGGTAGGATTTTACTCCATCCAACTTGAAATTGGAGAACGCAGGCACACAGCATATCCTCGAGTGTCTGAATGGTTCTTTTGTTTGGCCATCGGTCTAAGGTGGAAAGTTATGCTAAATTTAAATTCTATGCTCATAGCTTTGCTCAGACTCTTCAAGAATGCCAAAGTAAAACTCGGGTCCCCATCCGATACAATTGAAACTGGGACGCCATGTAGCCTCATTATCTCCGTCATATTTAAATCGGCGAACTGGCCCATCTTGTATGTCAAAGATACCAGTAGGAAATGTGACACTTTCATCAACCGATCCACGATTACCCAGATCTCATCGTAGCCTTTAGCTATATTGGGCAAGCAGGTGACAAAATCCATGGTGACGTGCTCCCACTTCCATTCAGGGATTGGGAATGGGTGATGCGGACCGCCAGGTCGCTAGTGTTCGACCTTAACTCGTTGACACACCTGGCAGAGCGACACATAATCGGCAATGCCGTACTTCATGTTGGGCCAATAGTAATGAGTTTTAAGATCTCAGTACATCTTGTTACAACCGGGATGCACAGAGAAGTTGGAAGAGTGAGCTTCTCTTAAGATCTTTAGTCGCACTGTCGAATCACTAGTCACAAACCACCGGTTTTTATACTTACTAATGCCATCTGCGGATGTAGAGAGATTCTGATAACTTGGAAGAGTCGGGTTCAACTTAAAATCCTTACATACCTAATCATTTTGTTGGGCCACCTTTATCTGTTCAATAATAGATGGCATCAAGGTCAACTTTGCCAATACCACGTTCAAGGGTGTTGGAACTACACCCCAAGTCCCTAAAGGTCCCTCTAAAGTTCGGTGGACATTCCTTCGTATATAAGACTCACCACAGAGGTCTTATGGCTGAGAGCATCCGTAACGACATTGGCCTTCCCTGGATGGTATTTAATCTCACAATCGTTGTCCTTGAAAAATTTGAGCCACCGCCATTGACGCATATTTAATTCCTTCTGGGTGAAGATATACTTGAGGCTTTTATGATCTGAATAAATCTCACAGCGCTACCCATACAAATAATGCCTCCACACTTAGAGAGTGAACACAACCGCTGCGAGCTCCAAATCATGTGTGGGGTAATTCTGCTAGTGAACCTTAAGCTGTCGGGAAGCATAGGGAATAACCTTCCCGTGCTGCATAATAACTCCACCGAGTCCCCTCTTTAACGCGTCACAATAAATACTGAAGTCACCAACCTCCGTGGGCAAAGTCAATATTGGGGCAGTGGTCAGTCAACGCTTCAGCTCTTGAAAGCTATTCTCACACTAGCTAGATCACTAGAACCGGGCATTCTTCTTAGTCAGGCCAGTGAGCGGCAAAGCAATCTTTGAAAATCCATCAATGAAACGCCTGTAATAGCCGGCTAACCCCAGAAAAATCCTTACTTAACCAACATTTTTCGGTGGTGTCCAGTTCACTACTACTTGTATTTTTGACGGTTCAACCGATATGCCTTCTTTAGAAATTACATGGCCCAGAAAACTAACCTTGCTCAGCCATAACTAACACTTGGAAAATTTGCATATAACTGGTGTTGGTTGAGGACTGATAAGGCTACACATAGATGTTTACAGTGCTCCACTTCTGATCGAGAATAACGATAATGAATTTATCCAGAAAAACTCGGAAGACTCGATTCATCAAATTCATAAAGGCCGCCGGAGCGTTGGTGTAACGACCCAATTTTGAAAATCGTATGACATTTAAAACTTTTCTTCCATAAAACTATCAGAGTATTCTTTCTTTGTAAAACCAGATCGTTAAAACTCTTTACTTTCACTTTTATCAGTTTACTTTCATCTTTATCAGTTTCTTTTCAGAAGCAATCATATTCTTTGTATGAAGTACAATGGAATGAAAACAAGACATTAAAGAATAGTAAATAATTTACAAAACTCTTTTTCAAATACTGTCCATTTAACTTCTTAGCCCAGCCAACTACAAGATCCACCTGTGTAAATCTTTCATCAACTGTCTTTAACCTGTTCATCTGTTGCTCGTACGTACCTACATCACAAGACCTAACTAATGATCCTAACGCTCAGTAAGTGATAAAATAAATGATATGCATGATCATACGATGCAATTTTAGCCAAGAGTGGAATACATGAAAAATACCGTGGGGCCATGAGAGAGAACCGAACATCTGGGGTTTCTCCATGCCGTATTCACTCTTTTGTTACGAGAACGTTGGGGATTTCAGAACAGGAGACAATGAACCCTGGTCTCTAACCTATTTTCTCTCTAATCCAACCATCATGGACCTATATGAACAATGGGAAGTTATTGTTTTTCCTGAACCCCCACATATCTATTTACATAAATTTATTATGTCATACAATATGCACGTGAATTCATACAATCCTATATGATATAAATGTCTAATAAACATATCATTGAAAGAACCTAACTCTAATAAACATACAACACACAATCCTAATTCTTGCGATGTAGGGTCCGAAGCCCAAAATATAGTCAATATCAACTTACCTAGCGTCCATAGCGTGTTTCTGTATCTTCTCTCTTCTTAGTACCTTCAAAACCATTTAAATCACGTATTATTAATCTTATTTATACGACTTAACACTTTCACTATCTGAACATGGACAACGGAATAGGAAACCTCACAATATTGCTCATTCCATCAATGTGACAGGATAAAGTAACTTTACAAAACTGAATAGTAATTTAGCAGAAAATCATATTTTCCACATCAGAGTAGAGAACCAGTTAATGCCTATTGTAACATCAAATTACCGAGTGAATACATTATAAAGTCATCTTCATATATCCTTAACCATTCAAGACGTACAGGACATTATCCACTTCATAATATAACCAATACCTATTAATCTCATCATAACATAATCCTCTGTCTTTGCACCAACAGTTATTTCATAGCCACATATAACAATAACAAACGTTACCCAACAATAACAATGAACTTACAATTGAAACCTCAACCATTAGAGTCAAACTTCCACATCTTAACTTATGTTTCAGTGGCACACTTATATTTTAGTGGCGGAAACTAAACAATAGAATCTTACTTCAACAAACATCAACTAAAGCACAAGTCACTGAGAGCATATCTCATAACCAAAGGCTGAAACTACTAGTGACAGAACAAATATTCACGCTTCACATATCCAGTACATATCCATAAATCCATGTAATACCTAAAGACAGAAGCTTGCTTTTCTCCTCACAATCCTTACTCGACTCACAGTTCCAGAAGCATCACTCCAACCTCTCCTCAATTCTTCCTCAAACACAAAGAAGAATTCTTTGCCAAGTCCAAGAAGGCAGAGAACAAAGCCTTCCCTCCATCTCCATCTTTTCTTCACGGCCAATTCACTTCTGCCAATACATGATGTTCCAGCCTCACCATAACACACCCGAGCTATCTATCACTAAAACACCCGAGAGAAACAGAACACCTCAACTACATCTCTGCTACGGACCACTGCATTTATTTATAACCAAGAGACATACACTGATGGAGACTTAAACCATTAACAGAGGAGATGCCGCGTGGAAAACTCCTGCCAACTAAAGCATTGAACCACTTAGCTCAACGGTGGACCAACCGGACCGGACCTGAACCAACCCCAGCAAACCAAGCCCTGCCTCCATCATTGGCCACTGCCATCACACACCATCTATGGCATCGCCAATTCCGAATGGCGAGATGCCCAATTCAGAAAGGCATAGAGGAGAATTCGAATTGCAAAATTAACGAATTACCACAGTTGACAATTCGTGACATCGTTGGAATTCCATTCCCGAGCCCTAACTCTGCAGCTTGTCAGAAGTCAGACATTGTGCATGCTGCGGAGGAGCCCAGCTCATCATCGTCATCCCTGTTCTCCCTTTGTCGCCTGAGCTCCGACACCTAAGGTTGCACGTCGCTCTCCTCTTCTCACTCTCGATTTCTCTCTCTTGTCGTTTCTCTCTTCAAATGGCCAGCGGCCATTTTAATTTTAAGACAAATTAGACCGGTTCAACGATGAACTGGTTCAGTCCATCTTTCCTTCCTCTTTTATTTATTTCTTTCATAAATTTCCTTTAATTTATTTCTTAATTCTCCAATTAATTCTCTCCTCCTTTTAATCCCATTTTCTTTATCTTCTTAATTTTTAAGTAACACCAAGTTTCTAATTATTTTGGACTGAACCGAACCAAAACCAGTTCAATCCATGTCTAACAATTACATCATTGGTAATATACCGATAATTTATTTGACTAATTCGAATATCTCCAATTTCTTTTCAATTTATCATTTTTAAATTCTGATATAAAAATTGGGATATTACTGTTGGTCAGCCAAAGGACATCACGAAGAATTCGTAATGCCCGTAACGAGTGCGAAAAGCAATCTTTGGTATATCATCGGGCTTAATTTTCAACTGATAGTAACCTGAGTAGAGATCGATCTTTGAGAATACCCTAGCACTGCTCAATTTGTCAAACAAATCATCAATCCTTGGTAGCGGATACTTATTCTCGATGGTTGCCTTATTCAGCTCCCGGTAATCTAAGCACATCCTTAGAGTCCCGTCTTTCTTTTTGACGAACAATACTGGCGTGCCCTTAGGAGAAAAGTTGGGTTGAATAAATCCTTTGACGACTAGTTCTTCCAATTGTTCTTTTAACTCTTGCAGCTCGACAGGAGCCATACGATACGAAAGTTTAGAAATAGGGTCCGTCGGGGCTGCAAGTTGATCTCAAACTCGATTTCACTGTCTGGGGGTAAACTGGGAAGATCATTGAGGAAGACATTCGAAATTCACACACCACTGCAACATTCTCCATTTTAACCTTAGTGACTGCCGTATACTCAATCACATTGATCAGAAACCCGTCGCACCCATTTCTTAGCAACTTGTCCGCCTTGAGTGCCGAGATAATAGCAAACTTTCCTCTTTCCTTAGTTCCCTAGAAGGTGTGTCACTCACCACCCAAAGTATAAAAGTGGACCTCCTTCTTCTTACAGTCGATGGTTGCCCGATGTGCTGCCAGCCAATCCATCCCAATTATGACGTTGTAAACTTTCAAATCCATGGTAATGAGATTGGCCTAAAATAAATGGCCATTGATGTCCATTGCATAATCCTTGAGTATCCCATTAGATATAAGTTTGTCACCTGAAGGCAGTAAAACACGATGTGTATAATTTGTGCTTCCAGAGATACAGCTTGCTTGCTCGCAAAACTTGGTGGAAATAACTGAGTGTGTAGCACCCGAATCAAATAGGACATAAGCTGCACGCTCTCTTATATAGATTGTTCCTATGAGGATTTAGTAAGTCATTTATTTTAAGGTAAAGTTCCTACTTTGTCTAGAGGGAAAAACAACCAAGCATAACTATGTGTACAATTATTAATTAAATAAGGCATACCTGGTACTACTGCCAGCTGGTCGTCATCCCCAGTCCTGTACAGGCGAAAACTCGTGGGGCTACAACTCTGGTTGGGCATTGTCTGGCCTTATCCCCATTTTTTCGCATGAAATACACTTCTCTAAACCCGCAAGGCATTCACCCCGATGTACTTTCTAACATTTCGGACAAGCATCTTGTTGGGGAGCATTGGTCACTGGTATTGTGGGCCTTTTGTCTGGTGTCTGCTGCTGTTCGGCCCTAGCTGGGCGCTTGACTCCCTGGGTCATGGGAGGACCACTTCTTGACTGCTGCCCAAGACTAGAGTTCCATATTTTTTGATTGGCCTCTCTTTGTCTGGCCACTGAGTACTTCACACCCTCAACGGCTAAAGCCCTCGATACCATCTTCGAATAAGTGACACCCTCGGTGCTAGCCCCGATAACTCCCTCTTGTATTTATGTTTTTAGTCCGTGTACAAAATGCTACACCTTACGCTCCTCGACTGCCACTAGTTGTGGAGTGTAATGAGATAGGGCCTCGAACTGTTGGGCATATTTCGCCACAGTGCCCAGCTGGCATATCCGCATGAACTCTGTCTCCTTCTGGGTATGGACAATGCGATTGAAGTACTTGTCATTGAAAAGCTCCTTAAAGTCATTCCAAGTGAGGACCGTTACATCTCGAGAGGCTTTGACCGTGTCCCACCAAAAACGGGCCCCATGGCTCAAATAATATGCCCCACACTTAACTTTCTCCGCCTAACTAATCTCAGCATAGGAAAACTTGTCCTCCATGGAGCGGATCCACTCTTCGGCGCAAAAAATATCGGATAAATCGCCATTGAAGCAAGGTGGCTTGAGTTTCTGAAATCTCTCCCATCAGGCCCCCCTCTTTACTGGCTGCAACTGCATATCACGGTGGTTCCCATTACCGTTTCCGTGGTCATGGCCCATGAACCTTTCCATGTAGTGAGATTGCTGCTCCATAAATTGGTTCTGCCTCTCAATCTGATGTGACTGTTGCTCTATAATTGCTGCTAGCCACTCCAAAGTCTCATCCCGACCATGGTCCTCATGACGATCGGGTACCCGGGGTGCATCTCCCACTCCAGGCAGATGTCCTCTTTCTCTTCTAGCCATTTTCTAATTTCCTACGTGTCCATGTTCTAGTGTAGACAGATATGTTTAAAGCAATTTTTTAAGGAAAGCAATTATAATTAAGTTTAAGGGAAACATATCACAATTCTATGTACTTATACGCTATGGTGCAGTTAATTTAAATAAATATTCCAATAACATAAGGGGAAAACGTACTACAGTTCTATACATTTTCGATACTATTGTGCAATTAATTTTCATAGGCAATCTAACATAAGGAAAAACTTACAATCAGAGGGGCATTACCATCGAGTTTGGGTTATCCGCGGCAAAACGCACGAGTAGTAGTACTGCTCTGATACCAACTGTAACGACCCGGATTCTTGACCGTTTTTAGAAGTACGTTAAATTTACTAAAACCGAGTTTCGATATTTACCTTCTTTGAAAAAAATTTTATTAAGAATATTAGAGTACTAAAATCTGATCGTTACCAAAATCTCATTTTATCATTCACTAAATAGTGAAGAACTACCATTTTTAAGATTTGCGGAAGTGAGATAAAATTCATTCTTAAAAGTTGCGGAAACGTAATTGAAACATCTCGTAAAGAATTAATTTAAAACCGAAGGTAGAGCTTTCCAAAATAAAGTCTGCATAAGGGTTCGAATAAGTATTCAAATAAGAGTAGTAAGGGAAAAATTAACGTTCACAAAAACAAAACCAGTTCGATGCTAGCCCTTAAAAAAATTACTTCTTTCACTCCTCTTGACGCCGTACTACTACTCCGCTAGTGTCTCCTCGGGATCTACCACAAGCCCCATGGGAACGGCCTCCTCTACTCTTGGGAGAATTACTTCGTTACCTACACCACAAGTAAGGATGTGAGCATTCGCCCAGTAAGGAAATGGGGAAAACAATTATGCATATCTCTCTCTCTTTAATCCTTCTTGGAATGGGGGCCACCTAAACCAATTCTTTTATTACATTCATTGGTTCTTGGTTCTTTACTCAGACTTCGAGCTGGAGATTGGAGGTTGTCCTTTGAGATGACCTTGTTTCATGGGGCTTCTAACCTCCTGTGTACATATTAGTGCCTTTCCCAATTTGGTGAGAGTGAATCCTAGCTACAAGGCTAGATCCGAACTACCCATCTACCCCAACTCCCTTTTTTTTGTCCCCTTTCCAGCATATCCCGCCTTTAAGGTGCCCCTCCTTCTGGCATATCCCGCCTTTAGGGTTTCTTCCCTTCCGGTGTATCCCACCAGCAGGGTTTCTTCGGTGATAGGCGTATCCCACCCATCCCAAACATTCTTGTTCTTAGCGTTTTCCCTCACTCATCCATGTGGGTACTACCCCGAGGGGATACCCCCTACTTGGTTTCTATTAACGTGAATACAGCCTAGCACTTTCAATTAATTAACTTATATATGCTAAATAAATAACAATGCTATAGAGGATTCACAATAAACAATGAATAAAACGAATAATAGCACATGCTTTATATAATGAAGGTAACAACGGCGTATCACTACGAGATAAAAACTATCATCCTATTACTTCTAATAAAACAATTAATGTCTAATAAAAGAAGAACGGAACATCCTTTTATATAAGGAAGTAACGACAACATAGAATAATGAATAAATGTCAAATTAGAACAATGATCATGCTTGAAAACCTAAAGAAAACAACAACGAACACATGTTGAATTTAGGATGGCATAACATGCTCATTACTTACTAAAACAGCAACAATACCATAGACTAGAACATTAAAACACAATAGGGAGAATGCTTGAACGAAACGACGAAAGCGTACAGTTTACATGGCCACTAAGACGTCAGGGAGTAAACACCAATCATACTTTACCTAATCATGCTTTCTAACAACTATTTAAACAGAAGAATACGAACATGCCGGCATGTTTTTACTCAATGTTACAGCAGCGAGATGTCAAAAAAAAATGGCAGAACCTGCTTGTTAATATGTTAATGTACAGTAGAAAAATAGTGATGAAACCTACGGCAAAACAGGTTTTAAACATCTAAGTACAGCAGCGAATCATGTCAAATTAAAACAATAGGACATACATTCGAACTTTTAAAACAACGACGAATATTAATCGAAGCGAACAGAAAAAATTTGCTTTAATCAACTCAATGGAACAGTAGTAGGTGAACTCTAAGCACGTTTTTATCCGACTAAATAATGAGTACGAACATCTATCATCCTTTTTAATAGACTACACAAAAGACTAAACATGCTTGTAAGGGCTAAATCAAGACAGCAGAAGATATGTTCAACTAAACAGGTTTTTAATCGATTATGACAATGGAAATACATAATTTACTAAGAAAGCTTTAATTGGTGATCACAGCGGAAATCATAAACGGCTTAAGCATGCTTTTAAATCAAACAGAACAACAGGAAACACGGACAAGTGGACATGCTTCTAAATTTATAACGAACAACAATAGATACCTAGCACGCTTACTAACCATTTATGGACAACCGTATATAACTACCACTATCATGCTTTTACATCGAGAATTATGTTTATCAACAATGAAACAACTAGATAATGTAGAGAGATATTTATGTACAAATAAAAGTAGGGCTATGCTTTGAACAGGAACAAATCACAGAGACAAACACTACAATGAGCAACATTATACAACGTCAGAATGGTGCATGGTCTAACTCTTTTAGTCATTAACAATCACTATGGAGCTTTTCATTCAAGTATCTATACTGCTCATCTTAACATCAGTCAGGATTTTGTTCTTACCACTTATCATTTCAGAAATCGTAAATCAAGCATTTAGTTGTAGAAAATGAAAACTAACAGTGAAACATGTATATACACTTCTAAATAGATATATATCAAGGGTATAACCACAAGGTAAAATGTCTAAAGCAGTGAGAAAAATCTGTTAGAGGTAACGAGGGAAGGAAAGACCACATGAATGAAACAACAAGAGTTTTACTGAAATTTGCTACCACCACAAAACATTACACACTTTTACTTGGGTGTAGGGCCTCCAAATGGCCACCGACTACCCATTCTTACCTTTGAAGACCCCTCTTTTCCACGGATAATAGCTCTTCTTCCTTGCCTCCACTCCCAGCAGCAACACTCCAGCAAGAAAAGGAAGAACAACCCAAGAGACGAAGGTGGAAGCTAAAGAAATAGGCTTACCCGGGGGACACTTCATACGAATGGCAGAGGGAGGAGCAAGGAACAAGTCCTCTGCTAGTCGGGATCGTGGGAGTGAGAGGTTTTGGGCTTCGTTTGGATTGGTTTTCGCATCGTTTTTGTTATGATTTTAATTTATCCTTTCACTTATCTACAATTATTCGGATGGGTGCTGACAAAATCTTCACGTCCGCAAGAATAGATTCTTTGTAGGTGAATTTGAACTTCAGACGGAAATAGGCATCCGCACCTATGTCCGTACCATCGTCAGCAGGGATTCGGACGCCATTCGCCGTCCGTACATGTCGTCTGCATGTATTTCTAATTCGAACATATTCAATTCTGATGAGTTTGTCCTCGTCAGCGTCGTCCGTACATGTCATCTGTACATGTCCAAGAATTGGAAAGATTCAACTCAGACTACTCTCTTCCTCGTCCACCGTCACCCGCAATCTTCCGAAAGTCTCCAGACTTAAACAGATTTGATGCAGACGTGTCCTGTTTTAGTCTGCATCGTCTGCGCCTTCGTCCGTAAGACAACAGGGTCACTCAGGACGCGAGAATTCATCCTGCCATAATCCCCAAGTGCTCGTTCAAACAACGATACTCGTCCGCGTGGCATCTGAAGTCGCCTGATCTTCATTTCCTTTGCATTTTTTACTAAATTTTTATTCGAATCTTATTTTCACGTATTATAAGTCACAACTTAACACGTACAGGGACGATATCTATAAATATATATATTACTCCGATATATTTTTTTCCCCAAAGTCAGATTACAATTCTTATCAGAAAATTAGGATCGGGTTGTTATAACACAACTCTTACCCTTGTTGACAATTCAATACACGGACAGCAGAACCTCTCTGTGACCACGCTCCACACAAGAACTACTCCAGCAGCAAAAGGAACTTGAATGAAGAAGAAAATGCACCCAGGGGAGAGGCATTGGCTTGACCTAAATATGAGGGAGTCCACCTAGGAGACCACCCGTACATCCAATAGGAAGGGTGCATGAGATAGTTCCTACAGGTCGGGTCGTGGTGGAGGGAGACTAGTGTCGAGTGTTTTTATTGGTTGGCTTGTCAATTTGTTTTGATTTTAAATCATTTTCTATCGCATATCTAAGATCTTCCGGATGAGTACGGATGCATAGATCTCGTCTGCATTCATCCGCATGGGTAAAATTCCATAGACAAAATTTTTATCACAGACGGGAATTGGAATCCCCATCCTCATTTGTACCATTTGCAGTTGATATTCGGACGCATTATGGTGTTTGCACGCGTCCATATATGTCCACAAATCGAAAAGAGGCAAATCAGATGAGGCCTCCCTCGTCCGCACTCGTCTGCGAGAGTCCGAAGGTGCCCAGAAATTGGACAGGTTCGTTGCGGATGCATCTTGTCCTCGTCCGCATCATCAACAATTGTCTGCAAAGCGATAGGGTAAGTTTAGGATGTGAGAATTCATACTGCCTTCGTCCCCAAGTGTTAGTACAGATGCCAATTCTCGTCCGCATGCGTCCGCTTAACCGAAATTTCATTTCCTTCACTTTTTACTACTAACTTTTTCTCCCGAAATAATTTCCCCACAATTTTACGTCACAATTTAACTCATAAAGGGACACAATGTAATATGTAATTTATCTCCAAAGTTAGATTACATCGCGTACACAGGAAAATTAATATCAGGGTACGACAATTAACATCCTCAAGGAAGATTATAAACACCGATTCATTTGCAGACAACATTTCCCGTATGCATGTCATCCGCATGAGTCCAAAGTTGACTTCTATACGCATCAGGACATAAATTCTCATCCTGGTACGTCCCAAAGTATAGGGGACGCCACACAAATGCACTTGCGAACGACGTTTCTCATCCTCATGTCGTCCGTATGCTTCCAAAACTCCACTCAACAGGTTTTTCCTTACATTTTCTCTCTTACCTTCCATCACATAATATTTTTCCCATAAATACACGTCACCATTTGATATGTATAGATACGCATCGTAATGCTCTCCTTATCCCCAAACTTAATTACGTCACGTATATGGGAAAAACATTATCGGGATATTACATACCTTCTCCCTTATATAAATTTCATCGTCAAAATTTGCCTAGTGGACGATGTGCCCCAAGAACCGTTCACCCGAGCCCGAGCCAAGAGGCTCGTCACTTTTCTAACGTGTTCTTATTTTGTAGGGAACTATTATTCATTGGGATTCATGGAGATGCCAAAGCATAAAAACAAAGAAGTTCAGTGCCATGTTCTCACGTGGATCCATGCAAACCCTAATCGGCTAGATCCGTTTTGTTCCAGCTTGGAGTAGTTTTCGGGAGTCGAGGGTCACAAGGTTATTTGAGAGCCATTTAATGTTATTCTATGTTAAATCTATCATTTTTAAATATTTTTTGCTAGCTATTTGGTTGGGAATTAATTTTGGTGAATTGTTTTTTCAATTTATGCTTGTAAGTTTGGTTGTGCTCGGTTTGCGTGTAAATCGAGCTCTCATGCCCTTATTTTGTATTTCTAAGGGCATTTGTATCTTTTTCTCTTGTAAGGTTATTCGGAGGTACTTAATCCTTCCTAATAAAATTTGAAATCAGATTTGTAAACCCTAAAAGGAGAGCTCTCGTTTTTGTTCTTGGAGGTCCGTGGATTCCCTTCTCGGCCATCTTCCACTCTACAAATCGGTTTGTGTTTTCTTGCTAGTTCTTGCACGAATCAATTCTTGTTACTTCTTCCGACATCTCTTCCTTGCGTGGTAGTGTCTTGCGGTGTGCAAGTAGAAGAGCTAGCAACCCCCATTGGAGATAGTCATCCTTGGTGTTGGCCGAACTAGTCGCCCCTCTCTTGTTGGAGGATTGTTGGACTCCATTGTTTTGTCATCCTTTTCCATTCCATCTATTGAGAAGAGTCTGCATTTTTTTTACAGTTCTTTGGTTGTATTTCGTGCAATTTCGGATTTGGAGATATTTTATTAAGATTTGGGTTGTGAACTCGTTGATTTGGAGGGAAGAAAATATTTGTCAAGAATTTATTTTTTTGATGGACAGTTTCTGCTCTGTTTTGTGATTGTGTTTTTCCCTGTTTATACTGATTTGATGAAGCTCATTTTTGGATGAGATAATTTTGATATTGTTATGTGTTGGTCCTTCGAATCTGGCATTGATTGGATGTATGCAAATAGAGAACTCGTTGAGTAATTTCAGGTCGCCAGAATCTGCCCAGAAAACCCTAACCCGAGTGGTATTTTCATCCGAGCATATCTCCGTGTGTAGGGCAAGTTTAACTCTGAATTTTTGATATGTTGCTCTCTGGAATGTTGGCATGATCCTCTGTAAATTTCAGCTTTTAACTCTTTAAGCTCTGGAAGTTATCCTCATTTGAAAATTGAAGATAAGATTTGTTGTTTGAGTTTAGCCGATTGTACTTGTTGAGTTCCATAGAGTCTTCGACTCTATCATTTGGTATTAGAGCCATTTTTGGCATTTGGGTTCAGTTTGGTGATCTTATTTTATGCAAAGAATGAGTACAAGAAGTGGTACTAATTATCACTATATTAAAGGAGCTATGCCAAGTACAAGTTCACCCTCTCCCGAGAGGGAACCTAGTAGATTCGAAAAAAAATTTCAACAACAAATTGATGAAGTGAAGGACATGCTTTTAAAATTACAACAAAGTTAAGAGAAGCATTCTATCAGGCATGTGAGGGACCCTAGGACTCCTAAACCGAGAAAAAAAATTCAAGACATCCATCTAGTGAAGGGGCCGAAATAAAAACTTGTATGGTAAAGGTGAGAAAGAATGCGATATGAAAGAGCTTCCGAATTCGAGAAGAAGATCTCATGACATGAATGAAATGAAGCTTGTGAATTTGTCCATCCCTCAATTTAGTGGATTCAGCAACGATATTGAGTGTTTTGATTGGTTGGAAATAGTCGAGAGCATATTTGATTGTCATGAATTTTCGGATAAAGGTAAAGTGAGACTAGCCTCCTTAGAATTTGTGGGATATGCAACATCTTGGTGGAATCATTTGAAAGCTCGGAGGATAATTGATGGGGAAGATGAATTTATTACTTGCAAAATGATGTAAAAGTTTTTGAGAAAAAGATTTGATACATCTCGGCTAAGGGCAAAAGACATCCGTTGCTCCGAGTGCCTTGAAATTGGGCACAATGTTTCAAAATGTCTGAAGCAAAAAGATATTATTATAAAGGAATGCGTGATTGATGAGAGAAGCAAAGTTAACTCCTTGGCAGCCACTACTGAAGAAGACAGCATGGAAGTAGAGACTATTTATGCTCTCGAAGGGCCGCTATTCGTGATGGAGACTCAAGCAGCTGAAGAAATTTTTTCGAAAGATCAAATTTGTGAAGATGATCATGTAGAAAATGGAGATAATTTTGTTGCCACAACTAATGGGGCCGAGAAGGAACATGAGATAGAGATGCAAGATCAGCGTTGTAAGGTTCTTCAAACACCAAGCCCATGGGAAGAAGTTGTTAGAAATGAAACCAAGCTATATGAAGTTAATACCGGTTTCTAAGAGTTGCTTATTCCATGTGTTTCTAGCAAGTGCTTTTATGTTTCATCTTGTCTTGAAGAAAGTTATATTGATGAGAAGCTACCAAAGTTAAAGGTGAATGAGGAAGAAGCTCCTCCTCAAAGGGAAACACTCACGGCCTTGGAGCAAATGCTCATGGAAGATAAAAAGCCTTCCACTTTGCCTAACCGAAATGTTTAGGTAAAATGGAAGAAGCAAGCATAGTGGAGCATGGAGATGAGTTCTTTGCAGCATCCTTTGAAGGAGAAAATTATTTTAAGAAGTTAACTCTTGATAAAGAAGAATTTTTTTTCTTGACCATAGAAAGACCTCTCACTATTGAATGTCGAGAAGAGAAAATTCATGGAGAGCTAACTTGTTATGATTTTTGTTGGGGCATGGACAAAGTAAATTTTTTATTCACAAATGAAAGGAGATTTCTCAACCATGGTTACATGCATATGGATAAAGGTTGGGGCTTAGGTGCATTACCACCTTTGAGTCTTTATTTGCTAGTCTACGATAGTGGAGAAACAAGCATACTAGCCAAAACTAGTTGCTCGAGCTATCACCCACTAAACACTTTGATTACATGGCTTTTTAAAATAGGATGGATCAAAAGTTTTGTCAGTAATAAATCTATTCAACCCAAGGGTATGAGAAATATTGACAAGGATGTCTTTGGAACAATTCTTAAATTCTTAAAATGCAAGAAGAGGAAGACAACGTTGTTGACCAGCACACCAAAGCCAAGGTACTCCCTCTTGTCCGACTTGAATGCTAAGCTTTTTGGATGTTGTTGGATTAAAGGGCTGCATATTGATGATAAACGCTCTGGTCCTTTGAATGGTTTATACACTCTTTGAATGGTTTATACACTAAGGAGCTTAAGGATGGGTATGACCCAATGGAAGACGTTTTCTTGAAAGATGGCAATTCTAGTGTACTAAAGAACGAGCTCCTAAAATCCACCGTATTTATAGTTCAACGTGGGGATCTAACTCGCTACTTCGGAGAAAAGAAGGTATGTGAGACTTGATAGAAAATTTTCTCTTGGTATCACAAGCATAAAGAAAGTGCATGGGAACAAAACCTTAATGACCGACAAGGGAGAATAGATTATTTTGATATGGTCATTGAAGACTTTTTTATTGATCTTTTATATGGACACTCTAATATGAATGAGTTGAGTCATGATGTCAACAAGTATTTCCCATTTGATCCGGGTGGACGATAAGTTGTTGAACCTATGAAAAAAAAGTTGTTCAGGGGATCACACATAAATTTATTCTCAGATTGTTGAAAAATGAACCCGCTGTTACATTGCTGCAATTTCCTATTAATTTTATTGCAAATTCTGCTATGGGAATTTGGGATTTTTTTCTTTATTGGATTGGTTATGGAATTTGAGCTTCATTGGATGCAGATTGATGATTGTGCAACATTTTCATGATAGTATCCGAAACTGTAATTTTTCTTGCACCATTTGGGTAGTGGGGTTCTTTTAGCGTAACTTCTTTGTCGGTACGAGTTTCATTCTGAATTTTGGCAGAGAGTTTCCTCACTCATAAATTTATGTACTTGCCACATTTCATGGAAAAATTTGTTGAATTGCCCAAGATATGGCTATTACAATTTCACTCTGAAAACTCCCATTCCGAGAAATCAGTTTTGTCAGTCCAAATAGGTTTCAATGTTTCTATCATAACTTTTCATTCCCTTGGATTTTCACCTTGAAATTTTGAGGGCTTGTTTTTAACTTATATGGTGATGGACTGTCGAAAAAGCAAGCATAAAGTCTACCAATTAGTCCATTTTTATTACTGTCAAAATTGTACCAACTTCTACAAAGTCCAAATTTCTGCCTGTGCAATTTCGTGCTTCATGGTGTTTCATTGGGATTGATGGAGCAAACACACAATGTAAGATGGAATTGGATTCATGTTCAAGCTTCCAAACAAGGGTGTAAGGGATTATTGAAAAAGTAAAAGGGGAAAAATGTTATGGAGCAATCAATGGATTTGAGGTCAAATCCTCAATCACCCGGGGAAGATGATGTGCCCCAAAAACCATTCACCCGAGCCCGGGCCAAGAGGCTCGTCACTTTTCTAACGTGTTCTTATTTTGTAGGGAACTATTATTCATTGGGATTCATGGAGACGTCAAAGCATGAAGACAAAGAAGTTTAGTGCCATGTTCTCACGTGGAGCCCTGCAAACCCTAATCGGCTAGATCCATTTTGTTCCGGCTTGGAGGAGTTTTCGGGAGTCGAGGCTCACAAGGTTATTTAAGAGCCATTTAATGTTATTCTACGTTAAATCTATCATTTTTGGATATTTTTTGTTGGCTATTTGGTTGGGAATTATTTTTGGTGAATTTTTATTTCAATTTATGCTTGTAGGTTTGGAGGTGCTCGGTTTGCGTGTAAACCGAGCCCTCAAGCCCTTATTTTGTATTTCTAAGGGCATTTGTGTCTTTTTCTCTTGTAAGATCATTAGGAGGTACTTAATCCTTCCTAATACAATTTGAAATCAGATTTGTAAACTCTAAAAGGAGAGCTCTCGTTTTTGTTCTTCGAGGTCCGCGGATTCCCTTCTCGGCCATCTTCCACTCTACAAATCGGTTTGTGTTTTCTTGCTAGTTCTTACACAAATTGATTCTTGCTACTTCTTCTGGCATCTCTTCCTTGCATGGTGGTGTCTTGGGAAGTGGCGGACTCCATTGGTTTGTCATCCTTGGTGTTGGCCGAACTAGTCGCCCCTCTCTTGTTGGAGGATTGGCGGACTCCATTGGTTTGCCATCCTTTTCCATTCAATCTATTGAGAAGAGTCTGCTTTTTTTTTTAGTTCTTTGGTTGTATTTCATGCTATTTTGGATTTGGAGATATTTTGCTAAGATTTGGGTTGTGAACTCGTTGATTTGGAGGGAAGAAAATCTTTGCTGAGAATTTGTTTTTTTGATGGACAGATTCTGCTTTGTTTTGTGATTTCTTTTTTTCCTGTTTATACGGATTGGATGAAGCTCATTTTTGGATGAGATAATTTTGATACTGTTATGTGTTGGTCCTCCAAATTTGGCATTGATTGGATGTATGCAAATCGAGAACTCGTTGAGTAATTTGAGGTCGCCAGAATCTGCCCAGAAAACCCTAACCTAAGGGATATTTTCGTCCGAGCATATCTCCTTGTGTAGGGCGAGTTTAACTCTGAATTTTTGATGTCTTGCTCTCTGGAATGTTGGCATGATTCTCTGTACGTTTAAGCTTTTAACTCTTTAAGCTCTGGAAGTTATCATCATTTGAAAATTGAAGATCAGATTTGTTGTTTAAGTTTAGCCGATTATACTTGTTGAGTTCCATAGAGTCTTGGACTCTATTAGTGTAGTTGTAATAACCCAACATTATAAAATGCCGTGTAAATCCATTTATTACGTTGTAATAACCTTTGATGATGTAATAATATGGTTTACGTTATGTGGTAATATAATATAGTGTAAAAAGTTCAATAAAATGAAAAGTTGGGGGTTTAGGACGCTTGGGGATGGTATTTGGCATCCTAAACTCTGAACTGTCAGAGTGCGGATGCTAAACTGTCAAAGGACGGACGCGGCGGACGGTAACAGGGTCGTCCGAAATGAATCTGTCCTCATTTTGGAATAATTCAGACGAAGCAGACGGTTGCGGACGATAAAACTTGGCGTCCGAATTGAATCTGTAATATTTATGGGAACATTCGAACGAAGCTGACGATTGTTGCGGATGACACACCGTGTTCGGTAGGGTAAAATTTTTCAAGAGACCCATTTAAATCAGAAGATTTCCTTCGTTTATTTTCATGTTTTCTTCGAAATTCCTGCTGGCGACACGAACTGCCGAATATGGAAAGCTTCTATGTGATTTTTACCCATTGGACCTCCTTTTGTGTGGTGTTGGGTCTGCAAACACGTACCCACTTGTCTTCACCGTTCCTTCACTGCTTCCTGTATGGAATAAGCTATAAGAATCCAGTAAATAAATAGAGGGAACTAGTGTACGGTTGAGTAAAGGTGCAGAGTTACAGGAAAAGGGTAATTTGTTTTAAGTGGATGATTTTGTTCTTTTCTTCTAGGTTTAATTGTCTTCTTGTCTCTTATTGAGTTCAGTTACTCTGTTTCCAAGTTGTGTAGTGCATAATTGGGAAAGTGTTGTTGTCCAAACGTGAGCTGAAGATTTGAACAAGGTAAGAATTAAAATGATGTGTGGCCAGTGGCCTACATCATGAGGTATGCATGTTTTGTGTATTGTGATTGTGAATTCTGTTCAATGATATGTTGTGTTAATTGAAGGAAACCTGCATAGAGACATTATGCTTGCTGAATCTTGTGTCTGTTAAGTGACAGTTACGTTATTATTAGTTGGATCTTAAAATGATAAAGTTAGTGGAAGAATTTGGATTATGAGCAAATCATTGGCAAACCAAGTCATAGAAGTAATCTGTTAGATTTCTAAGTGAAATTGTACTGTGATTGTGAATTCTGTTCAATGATATGTTGTGTTAATTGGAGCAAACCTTCATAGAGACATTATGCTTGTTGAATCTTGTGTTCTGTTAAGTGACAGTTACGTTATTATTAGTTGGATCTTAAAGTGATAAAGTTAGTGGAAGAATTTGGATTATGAACAAATCATTGGCAAGCCAAGTCATAGAAGTAATCTGTTAGATTTCTAAGTGAAATTTATCAATTGTGACATTCCAGTTGAGATGAAATGGAGTTATATTTAATTGATTCTATATGTTGAATTGAAAATTATAGCATCTTTTGACGCCATGAGTACAAATACATTTCTTATAAGTTGGTATACCTCTTTTGTATAAAGTATACGTATGACTTTAAAAGCATGATTTATTCTTCCTTAGCATGATTTCTCCTTTAATCACTAGCATGTGTAGATATATGTGAAATTTTTGTGGATTGAATATTATTTCTTCTCTTCACTTGAATGGCATACATGCATCATTCTTAGGATATATGAAAAATATAAGTGAAATGATTAGAAAGAAAATAGGTTAAGTGCATGGGATCGAGTGTTTATTGTCTCCCGTTCTGAAATCCCCAACGTTCTCGGAACAAAAAGTACATACGGCATGAGGAAGCTCATGAAATGTTTATATGTAATTACTTGGCCACATCTTCCTCATGACCCTACGATGTTTGTCATAGATGTACTTCGGATTAAATTGCATTGTATGGTCATGCATTGCATTACATTCTAATTCTTGCTGAGCATTAGGCTCATTGTTTTCCCCCGTGATGTAGGTGATGCATTGGATAACAATCACAATGTGAAGGAGGTACTCCCGGACAACGTTTTGGATTATCAGCTATTCTGATCTGTTGGTTGTGGTGCATCACCATTGGACTGTGGAAATAGTTTTTGTGACAATGGATATAACGATATTTTTATAAACGAAATTTGGTATTTTGGTATGGGATGAATGATAGAATTGTAAGAAATGGGTGTATTTTGCTAATAGTCATTAATATAGGCTATCTAAACTTTTGAAAATGTAAAAAAATGATTGTTGGAAGACTTTTTGGTAAAATACTAATATTTTGATAATTGTTTTGCGTTAAATTGTGTAGTTTACTCAGATGATTTATATTGTATGTAAATAAAAAGCAAAAATTTTATAACTATTTTGAAAAATATTCAATATAAAAATGAGGGACGTTACAATAGTATTCTCATAACTTACTACGTGTCAAATCTCTTCGGCCAACTAATGCTACTCGATCGGCTTAACCACATTTGACGCGTCCCATTATACCAAAATTCGATTAGACCCTTGAACTCACTTTTCACACGTCCGCTGTGCCACTCTAATTACATCTATTCTAGAGAAAAATGCGTTATGTAATGAACCGATTTTTCGTAAATACTTAAAAATGTGTTAAAATTTGAACTTTTATAAAATCCACTAAAACCCTCTTTATTTCAAAATTCTTTTAAAGAAACATAGATTTCAAAGTGCATCTAACCGGACCATTACTAACCATTCTTTAAACTCGTTATGGAAATCCAATTAATGAAATGTTGAAGCGTTCTAAAAAAATCATTTGTTTAAAGCATTGCGAAGCGTAAGTAATTTAATGAAAGAAGCTAAACATTTAATTACAATTTAAATACAATTATGCTATCTTTTATATCTTTATCTTGACCAGCCTCAATCTCGCTTGTGCAAATCTTTCATCCCTGCTTTAGATTAATTGTTCATCATTTGTGCATCGACTCTTAATTCTTTGCATTTATTTACACGTATCTTTACCTACACATACACCACAAGTAACTGTAAGCCCAAAGACTTAGTAAGGAAAAGGGTTTAATGCAATTATGCCTATGACTCTCTTTAATTCTTTTGGAATGAGGGCCACCCAAACCAATCATTTCATTACATCATTCGTTCATCATTTACTTTATTTTCGTTCATTCATTCGTTACTCGTACTTCAAGCGGCAGACTGGAGGGTTCATATGGGATAGAATAGTGGATTGGATCTAACCTTTTACTTGCAACTAGAACCCTCATACCTTACTAGGGAGGGGTTTTGGCTAGTTGCAGACTAGACCCGCTACCCATCTGTCCTCCTTCATTTTCTTAACATTTTGCCTCACATAATGCATGTGTGAGTACCACCACGAAGGTGGCACTCCCTATTGATTTCTATTAACATGATACATGACCATATATTCTCATCCTAATATGATGCATGATGTAGTTCACATTGTGCATAGTAAGGAAGTAATGAAAATCGCATTAAAATGAAAGCAAACTGTAATTGATAGCGCATATATACAAGAAAGTAAAGCATATAATGGAAGGTAACAACCATAATCAAAGGCACATGTAAGAACAAGTAATGACAATGAAGCACCCAATAAAGTAAAATATATGAAGGAAACAATCATGGACGTAGTTAAAGAACAAGGGACATGCTTGGATATATAAATCTTGATAATAAAGGAAATATGACGGGATTAACAATCAATGTGCATCTGAAAAACATAATTTAGTTAACATGCCCAAGAGTTGATTACATGTTTTTATCATATTTAACTAATCATGCTTAGGTTGAATAGAAAATAACATGCTAAGTACAAGTAATTGTAAGCAAAGTTATAAGAAATACCAAGAAGACAATAAGAAAGGGAATATAGAAACATTTATTCGAATAGTCAATGAAATTCTTAATTCGCTCATGCTTAGTTCCTCTTTCTTCCATCGTCAATATTATTCTTTAATAAGGTAAAGCATGAATTGTAGAAGTTACGGTAAATGAAATTGCAAAAAAGGATAATATACAGAATATCAACAAAAGAGAATTTACATGCAAATATAATCTAGTTGGTGATCCTAGTTCATTTTAAGCTCAAGAAAGAATGATGATTAAACATGCTTTTACTATAATTAAATTCAGCATGCTTTTAATAGTTTAATAGATTAAACATGCATAGCTAGTTAATTAAGCCTGTTTGACTAGTCATATTCAAGTCACGCTAATTACTAGTTAATTCACTCTAGTTAATCACATGCTCAATGTCCAATTAATTATTCTAGTTAATTAACATGCTCAACTTCTAATTAAGTTAATCGATCTAGTCAATTATCATGCTGCTAATATCCTAAACGTGCTAACCCAAAATAAATTACAAGTTACTTAATTAACATGCTTGTCTAATTAAGTGTTCTAGTTAGTTAACTACTCTAATTAATTGTCATACATTAAGAAATGATTAAGTTACTTAAACATGCTCCACTAGTTAACTAACATGCTCAACTAGTAAATTAACATGCTCAACTAGTTAGTTAATTAACATGCTCAAAGATTAATTATTAATTAAACAACTAGTTAAGTCCATCAAATTTGCTTCCGTAATAATTAACATGCTTAAGTTAATTAACATACTTGGGTTGATTAACATACTTAAGTTTAATTATAAACACTGGCTAATCAGTTCACTTGTTCAGGTTAACTAATTAGTTCACATGCTTAGATCAGGTGGTTGATTAATTAAACTACTATAGATTGATTAATATGCTCAGAGAACATTACAAGTTAAACATGCTTCTATTTAATTAATTAAACATACTCAAGTTAATTAAACGTGCTCAAAGAAGTAATTAATCACTGTTTATTAAACCACTAATTAATCTAGATAATTAAACATGGTCATACAATGGTTACATTAATTAACTGTACAAATTCAGAACTATGGAAATGAAATTATAGGAAAATAAATGCAGAACAATATGCGCATAGAACCATAGAATGACAGTAGACAACAAGTAATTAACAAAGAACATAACTGTTAAAGGGTCTCTTAGATCATTCATACTCCTCAGTTCATCATTCTACGCCCCTTGTTCACTACTATATCATCATTCGTTATCTAAAAACTATCAGTAAAGAAGTCTACATTATTAGCAAAGGAAATAACAACAGAATATTATCCAAGAAATAACAGCAGCAGTTCAACCAAGGGACTATCAACTACTAATATCAACTAATAGTTAACTAACAGCAGTAACAATTAGGAAATCATAGAGCACTCACACACACTACTTGCGGTGTAGGACCTCCAAATGGCCAAGACAACCCTATTTCCTTACCTCGAATCTTTAATGTGTATCGGCGCTTAACCGTTATCTTCCTTTTTCCTTTTCCAATACCTTCATAATTAAAAACATCTATCATTAATAATGACGACTTAATAATTTCATTGTCTTTTCCTATTCTAAATTATATAATAACATATCTTATCCCAATATGATTTCACTCATCTAACAGGAACCCGAATAACCATTATATCGCAGGGAGACAAAATCCAACATATTTATACTCTAGGCAATAACCAACAGAGGGCATCTTATTATTTCTTTATCAAAATAGATAACCCATAATGCACATCACAAAATCGTTCGGCAGCACACAATGTATCCATAGTTAGCAACAATTTATAGATTATTAACCACTTATCAACCTAATGATAACAAACAGAATAATGGCCCATATCCAGCAAACAACTCAAAAACAACCAACATGCAACATATCCTTCACTCATCAATTTCTTATGTATTTTCTTTAAAATCCATAGTGGGAGTGAAGGAAGGCCTTACCTAAAACACCCGAGAGGTGGCAGCAACAACCGTCCTTGCATCCAACGTCCTAACTTGGCCTCACCAGCAGCTCCAACCTCACGGAGAAGATCTCATGGTAGCAGAGGGCTCACTGTACACCCGAGAGATGCCAACCCAATTTCCCTCTCTCGCACACACACTTCTCGGTTCACTGAGAGTGAAATTACCAGCACCCATTGGCTCCCTTTCCCCTTCTCTCTTTCATAATTTGATAGGAGACACTCTCTGCCAATTCTCAAAGAGCAGAGAGTCCAACACTCGACACACTTGAGGAGTCCTCCTTGAGTTGCACTCTGAATTCTCGCCCACGCCACATTCTAGAGTGGCACACTGTCGACCATTCATCCATCACCAAACAAGGCCAGCAAGATGAACTGGTTCAGCACAACGCAGGCCGAACCAAAACCTCCAGGCAAACATTGACCAAGCTGTCGCTCCCCTAAACCGCCAACCTCACGAGACCCTACTAGTTCATCCATTGTCTCCTATCACAAAAATTGAATCGCACATTGCAAACAATAGAGGTGTTTACCCCGGATAATCGCGGAGAGGAAATCGCAGCTAACTCGTGAAGCCCTAGCCTGTCATTTGCTCACCATTCGCTCACTGTTCGTCTGTCATTCGCTCACCGTTCATCCGTCGTTTTCTCACCGTTCGTTTGCCATTCACACGCCATCCTCTCGCTGTCAATTGGACAGTGCACACGCCAAGACCACAGTCCTCTTCGTGCTCGGTCTCGCCCCCGCGCTCCCAATCGCCATCTCACTCTCTCACTCTCCATGCTTTCTTTTTCTTCAAAAGACCCAACACCAAATAATCCCCTTTTTCACCTTGTTTATTTTATAGAACCGAACCCCTAATCCAGCATGAACTGATTCGGCCAAACATGTTCAACCTTACACCTTTCCTCCTTTAATCCCTTTTTTTGTTCTATATTTCACTTAAATTATCCGCTAAGTAATTATCCTCTCCAATTTTAATTTCCAAAAATCTCATTTCTTCTTTTAATTTTCCTTCTCAATTATTTTTCCCCAAACATTATAATTTAATTCATTAAATTAACATTTATCTTAATTATATGAATTTCCATAAATTATAATATAAGGAATACGCCATTGGTAATACTCTAATAATTTTTCAATTAATCAAATTATCTTTAACTACTTTCCAATTATCCTTATTAAAATCTGATATAAAAAGTAGGGGTATTACACGTTAATCACGACCATTCTTCTATTTCTCCAGGTCAAACTCGAACAACAAGATTAGAATGGCAACTTTTTTCTATCCAATCATTGCTTCAATTCAATAAATATTGCACCGTTGCCACTGAACTCCTTAATCTGCAGCATTTTCCTCCTTAATTGAACGTTCCACATCAAAATTTTCCACTGATTCTGTAGTGCCCCAACTTTTATATCGAAACTATACCACCTAAATAATTGGGATTTAATTTAAGCAAATAATTATGGAGTGGATTAATTGATATTAATTGAACCAGTTTGGTTCGGCTCATTTCAGATTTAATTAAATAGCTCGGGTCTTGAGTTAAAATGGAAAGAGATTAATTAAAATTAAGATGTAAAATATAATTAGAAATGAAATAATTAGTGGAGAATTTAAAATGAGATTAGAAATTAAGAGGGATATAATTAATTGACGAATTAGAAATAAAGGAGATTAAATGGTGAAGTGAGCTGCTGAACCGAACCGATTCAGGTTGTGGTTCTTTGGTCCGATTCATAATTCAGGTAGAAGGGGGGAGGAAAAATTGACTTGGCCTTCGGCCATTTTTCCTCTCGAGAGAAGAGAGAGTGAAATCGAGGGAGAGAGTGACGACGATGGGAGAACGCGGGGTTGGCGACGACTATGCATGAATCGAGCTCCCGCGGCATGGTTTATGGCAACTATTAGAGGTATGTTTGGTTTGGGTTTTCTCCTCCTCTGCGTTTCAGTTGATCGGGTGTTGGCTGCAAGGTGTTGTAGGGATGGGATATGGCGATGGCGTCGGGAAGGCATGGGCTGGGGATTTGGTTCGCGGTGGGCTGGCAGTCCTGCTCGCGGTTCAGTCTGAACCAGTACATTTCATTTCCTGCTGGGTGCTAGTCGATCGGCAGACAACTGCGTACCAGCTGGGCAGTGGCTGGTCGGGCATGCTTAAGGACGTCGCTCTCTGCCTTCCAAGGATTGGCAGAGAGTGTCTCCTCTCTGGTTTGTTAGACATAGGAGAAGAGGCAGAGAAAAGAAGCGGAAGGGAATGGCCGAGAGCTTCACGTGAGTCTTCTTCCTCGGCTGTTTTGGTATTTGGTGTCTATTTGTGTAGGGAGTTTGATAGTGTTGTTGGGTTCTGCATCTTGGGTTTTATTCAGATGATAACTGAATATTTTTCTGTTGTCTGTTGGTTGTGGAAAAGATAAGTGTTGTTGTTGGATAATGATTGACCGTAGGCAATGTTAAATGTGGATTTCTATTGTCTATTGGTTGTGGAAAATATAATAGTGCTTTTCTTGGATAATGATTGACTGTGGGTTAAATGTGGATGTCAGCATGAAAGGGAGTAAACTTGCGATATGGTTTTTGTTTAATGGTTAATGATTTCCTCTGTTAATGGTTAATGATAATAGACATGGATTGTCCTTTGTCTGGTTAAGATTTGGAATAAGCTGTTAAATCATATTAGATTGATGAGTTGTTTATAATCAAGTGAATGTGCTCTCTACTGTTGATCGTGACAAGTTTATGAACTGTTAGTTATGTACGTTGGAATAATCTGTCTGCTGCCAATCTATTTGGATAAAAAGAATAATGAGCATGTTTGTTAGAATTTGTTAAGTGTTAAAGTGTGTAGAATCTGATGAGAAGTTATTAATGGATAAATGTATTAATTATGAAGGTGTGGAAAAGTGGAGGAGAATAGCAACTTAGTGCACTATGTGTAAACGTTTTGAGGTAAGGAAATAGGGGTGTCTTGGCAAGTGGAGGCCCTACACCACATGTATGGGTGTGTGAGTTGGGTAAATTTCTATTGTTATGTTGTGTGGATACTACCTTTATTGTTAGTTCTATTTTATAGACATTTTCTTTATTAAACTGCTCTATGATTTATATCCCATAAATATTCCTTGGACTATACTCTGTTGCTAAATTTCCTGTGACTTTGTTATGGTGCTTCCTTGTTGCCTTGATAGAGATAATGTGCCTTGATAGAGATAATGTTGTGAAGAGGCCTAACGAACAATAAATGAGCTAATGAATGACGAATGATCGAAGGGTTCCTTTGATTTTATACTGCTATATAAATTTTCTACCTTATTTCCAGTTAATATATTGCTCGTGCCATATACATTGTTTTTTTATTCAACCTCTTAAATATCTTTACGATAGTTAGATGGGTTTCCTTAATTAATCAAACCTGTCAGTGCCATATACATTGTTTTGTTAATCAAACTCTTAAATATCTTAGCAATAGTTAGATGACTTTCCGTAGTTAATCAAACCTGTCAATTTGAGCATGATAATCTTGTAATAAGTCCTTGAAGCATGTTAAATAATATGTTCATCACCTAGGTTATTTAATTAGCATATTTAATTTACAAAAGCATATTTAATTAACGACATAGTCAACTGATTAACAGTTGTTAATCACTTCATTGAGCACATTAATTTAGTAAGACAACATTTGATTTACAAGTCGATCATGTTTAATAATTTTGATTAAGTATTGATGCATGTCAATTAATTAGAATGAATAACTAACTAGAGTAATTAAACTAGACCTGAGTATGTACAATTAACTAGTTTGATAATCATAATATGTTTAATTAAGAGCATGTTTAATTCGCTAGCATGTCTAGATTCTTAAGCACGTTTAATTAACCAAAATTGAGAACGTATGTAACACCCTGATATTTTTAATTATTGGGATATTACAGGGCTTATTAGGAATATTAGGTCTACGAGTATTTTAGTAATAAAGAATAAATTGGATTTAATTTACTAAATTAAATCAATTGAGGGCTATTTTAAAGTAAATAAATAAATTGGATTTAACTTAATTAAGTAAGTGGGTGATTTAATAAAAGGGGGTTAAATTTTAGAGTGGATTGAACCGGTTTAGCAAGAACTGAACCGATTCAGCTTAAAACATATATATATATATATATATATATAAATAGATAACAAATAAAATAAAATTAAAAAAAAAAGAAACATAATGGCCAAAAGGCCATTCTATGTTTCGCGTTTGCGTGGGAGACAGTGGGCAAGAGAGCGGGAGACAGGAGAGAGATCGGGATGAGCGACGAAGACGCCGGCGACGAACGAAACGACGGACGGCGGATCTAGGGCACGGGTTCACTCGGACGCGAATCGGGACTCCTGCAACGATGTTTTCCAGTGACAATTAGAGGTAGGCTTGATTGATTTCTCCCTCCTTTGCTTTCGGTGATTCGAGTGTTGGCAGGGAATGGTTCGGAGCTGGCGATTCGCTGATCTCGCGTCGGGCAGGATGTCCGTCTGGTGGTCCTGCAAGGGGAGTCGGCTGGATGTGGCGGGTTTAGGCTGGACCAGCCCAAGGCTAAGGTCCAGCCCATTGTTGGGTACTAACAAGTCTGGCCCACACCCTTGCAGCAGGCGACAATGACGGTGTGAGCTTGGGGAACATCTTGTGGGGCTTTGGCAGGGGTTGTCTTGCGTGCAGAGTGTTGTCTGCTGGAAGTGTTGTTTGCTGGATGTTTTAACTACAAGAAGGGGGAGAGAAGAGAAGGGCTGCTACGGGGGTGTGCTGAGCCGAGAGAGAGAGGTGACGGGAAGAGAGCATGCTCTCTAGTGCTCCTTGGAGTGATGGCCGAGAGCAGTGAAGGAAAGAAAGAAGGAGGTCAGCTCTTGGTTGTTCGTCAGGTATCGATTTCCTCCATGCTTCTTTATGAATTAATTTAGGGGGATGTTTTTGCTGCTTGGAAATGAGCTTTTCTTTAGTCAACAGATTTGATAAATATGCATTGTTGGGCTATTAGTTATATTTGGTTTGGTCATGGAGATTTTGTGTTGGTGAATGAGTTTGTTGTTTCGTTGGGCACAATGGGGATGTGATAGGTTAATTCAGTTTATGCTTCAAACTAGTGGTGGATAATTATGCTAAAATATCTTAAGGAAAGAAGATAAAAGAATGAATATATTGTTGTTTGTTATTGATTGGTATAGTTGCTGCCATTTGGAATGTTTTGGGATTTAGCATGTCTAGTCAACCATTGTTTGAAGCTAGAAAGTGGAAACGAAGAATAATTGATAGGAAAATATGCATGGTTGGCTATAGTGGTGTTAATGGATAATGTTGACGAAAATAAATGGACGGAAATTATAAGTGCCTAAGTAACTAGATTAATAAGTTGATTAATCGATTTGATTGATGATTAAGCGTTATTAAATTGTGAAGGTACAAAGAAGACGAGGAAGTATAACAAATAAGTGTTAACGCGTTAAAGTTTCGAGGTAAGGAAATAGGGGTGTTTTGGCCATTAAGGCCCTACACCACAAGTATGTGTGCGTGAGTATTGTGTTAGTTCTCCGTAATGCTTAATGTTTGTTGTTGTTGATTGATAGTTCTTGGATTAGTTACTGCTGTTAATCCCTTTGCTATAAATATTTCCTGGTTTATAGTTTCCTTGCTGTTGTTATTTCTTTTGTTGATAGTATGGATTGTTAGTGTCCTATGAATTTTGCTAGCTCCGTGAATTTCTTTAAGGATCGGCTCTATTTACTTGGTTGTTGTGTGATTCAAATGCCTTGCTTAGATAAAAATAAATGCTACTGTTCAAAGGTGACAAGGAATAGTTAACGCATGAAATAATGAACGCTTATTGTCTCTTTACTTGCTATTTAATTAAAGGCCTCTATTGTGATTTCTTCATGCTTATATTACTTTGGTGCAAGTTGTTCTGCAGATTAATGCCTTGTGTAAATATCATAGTGATAAACTAAGATATTCAAATAGGTTAAACATATTAAATTTAGCATGTTAAATTACTTAACTAACTAGACTATGAGTTTAACTTAACCAATTAAAATTAAGCATGCTAAACAACTTCACTAGAGTAATTCAATTTAGAGTTGAGCATGTTTAATTAACTAGTTAGACTTGAGTACGTTTAGCTAACTAATTCGAGCATACAAATTCTAATTTCAATTATAACTTAAGTGTGTCGAGATGAGTATGATAATTAACTGAGCATGTAAACCGGCTAATGAATAACTAGAATAACAATTGTAATCTCCTTTGAGCATGTTAACCAATCTCAGCATGTCAACTAACTATCTTGTTTGATTAACTAATTAGCGATGGTTAATTAGAATATGTTAATTCCTGAGCATGTAAATGGACTAATAGGTAACTACTGGTGTATTTAATTTATTTAATTAGCATATTAGATTGATTACTAATAGGTAACTACTCTTGCGTTTAATTTATTTAATTAGCATATTAGATTGATTAACTAGCATGATTAATTAGCATGTATAAATTCATTAGTAAGCATGTTAATTAACTATGACTAATTAATAAACATGTTAATTAACTATGATTAATTAGTGAACATGTTAAATTAATATTAAATAGAATGAATTCGAGCATGTAAATGAACTAGGATAACTAACTAGAATGATAATCTTCTTTCCCTTGAGCATGTCAATTGGTTAGCGTAATTAATGAGACCAAGCATGCATACAAGATTGGATGAAAACAAGTAACCTACCTTAGATAATAAACTACAATAATCACCTAGAACAATGAATGGAGGACGCATGTAAAGTGACTATGAAGCATGTAAAATGACTAGGAAATAACTTAAGATATGATAGTACGTTTTAAAATCCCCTTCTGTGTTTCACTGTTTACGATTCGATATTATGACTGTTCTCTATGTGTGTTCATTTCCGTTATTCATTTTATGTGCTTTCAATTCATGTTACTTACAGTTACTTTTAATTCAATGCGCATTTCAATTTCAATCTATGTTATGCGCATCATGCATCATGTTAGGTTGAGAATGCACGTCCATGCGTCATGCTAATAGAAAGCCTAGGAAGTGCTACCTCGGTGGTGGTACTCATAATGTGAGGTAAAATGTTAAGAAAAAATGAAAGAAATGGGAAGTTGGGGGGCGGATGGGTAGCGGGTCTAGTCTATAATCTAGCCGAAGCCCCTCCCTCTTACGATACGAGAGTTCTAGTTGCAAGAAAAAGGCTAGGTCCAAGCACTATTCCATTCCATAGGCAATCCTCCAATCTTCCGCTCAATGGACGAGTAAGAATGAATGAACAAATGTAAATTAATAACAGAGTAAATGACTTAATGAAGGGATTGGTTTGGGTGTCCCCCATTCCAAAATGGACTAAAGAGTGTCATTCATGTGCATTAAACCCTTTTTACCTACTAAGCCTTTGGGCTTATAGTTGCTTGTGGTGTAGATGTACGTACTAGTACGCTATGAGGAATGCACTGACTAGGAGTAGCGAAAGATAAAGAATAAACAAATAATAAAGCAGAGATGAAGGATTTGCACACGCGAATTCGTGGCTGGCCAGGCATAAAGGTGGTAAAAAGAGGAACATATGTACTTAAATTACGTTGTAACAAATCATATCTAATTGTTTAGTGTTCTTCAGTTAAATTGTATTTACGCTTCAGCAACGTTTTATATCAATGGTTTTATTAATTACGCTTCCGCACTTTGCAATTCATTTTCCAAACGGGTTTTGAAGAAAGAGTTAGTAACGATCCGGTTAGACGCACTCTGATAAGTTTTGTTTTAAAAGAAAGAAAATCCAAAATTTCATGCGTTTTTACAGGATTTACAAAAATCTGGGTCCTTCCAGTTGGTATCAGAGCAGTGGTTTTAAAAAACGATTTTGTAAACTGCTCTAATTGTTTTTAAAACTGTCAGTAGCTCACTTGTTTATTTTACTGCATTTTATATGTGCTCTAGGACGTTGTGCTAAGTAAAAAGATTTTGTAAAAGTCAGTCAAAGTAAAGTAAAGACAACCTGTCTGCCAGCACAAGCCTCGACGTGAGAAATCCTTCATCACTGTAAGTATACTTTCTAATGCTTTCCTAATACATGATTTCTAATTCTAATTTGATAGATGAATTGTTTAGGAATTAGTAGGCTAGCGGACTACAGCGACGCAGTAAGTATTTCGTTTGTAATTGAGATTGTAGGTTTGTGAATGTACTCGATTTCATTGGATGTTATATTTTGGATTTGAGATTTTGGATTTTGGATTGAGATATATGAATATTTTGGAACTGTTTGGGATTTTCTACAGGATTTATAGCTTTGGGGAGTATAAAAACAAGGGAGACTCTGTCCAAATTTTTGGAAAATAAGTGAAAAGAGAATCCCAAGCAGAACTAGACCAACTAGATAAGTAAACGAGGTCGCTTAGCTCACAACGGACTAGATAGAGGATATATTAGTTTTAAAAAAAAACAATAACAACAACAACAACAACATTAAGGACTAAGCTGATCTTAGGGAATAAGATTTAACTAGCCAAGTAGTTGCCCACTTGGAATTAACCTTTGTAAAAGAATTAAGAGAATAAGGTTTGGACTTTTACGAAAGGCAGTCGAAAGAGGAACCTGTTCGATTTTAGGTGAAGCTGAGCTACTACGTAGGATATAATATCTTCAAGGGCGAGAAGGGTGTTGAAAGGCAATTGACTAAGGATGCGTTAGGTTAGATTTCCTACAAAGACGAGAGGTTCGAGGAGTAGTCTGGTGGTATGACCAACTTGGATTCAACGGCGGTTTCCAACATGAGGTGCTCCATGCTCGTCTGTGGGACTTGGATTAAGTATTGAACTCGAATATTAGATTAAGTCGAATGGATGGTGGAACTTCTGTCGAGCTTGGATTATGTTCTCCATCTCGATTTGAAACCAAGAATGTGACTGCACAACTATACGGAAAAAGTGGATTCAATCTGTTGAGCTTCTCCTAGAATGAGTACAGAAACAAAGACGGGAGTCGAAACTTGAACAGCAACGGAAACAGAAACAGAGACGAAAATGGATACGGGAACAGAGATAGAAACGGAAACGAAACAGAAACAGAAACAAAGACGGAAACAGAAACGAGAATGGAGATGAAAACAGGAACAGAAACAGAAACGAAGTTTCCAGAGTGATTTCTGGGAACAGATACAGAAACAGAAACGGGAACGAAAACGAAAACGGGAACAAGAACGGGAAAGGAGACAGAAACGGGAATGGAAACAAGAATGGGAACATAGATAGAAACGGGAATGGATACGGGAACAGGAACTAAACCCAGATGGGAAACGTGTACAGATACAAAAAGAGAAACAAGACGGAACGCGTCTAACTTTGCCATGGAGCGGTGTAGCTCATAGCTCGGAAAAGCTTAAATGGACGGATTTGACGATGTAGAGCATGTTTGAGCATGCTGTAGTCATAGGTGAGAGAGAGGAAATATAAGTACGAGGTCTTAAGTCACGGAATGTAAGAGATTTAAAGAGAAGAACGGTGAAAGAAAGGTGAGTTTGATGTCAAGTTATGAGTCTAACGGCGGTAAGAAGTTCGATGAGACTCTTCCTTAGTGTTGAATCATTTGGGAATAAGTGAGAAATTTGATGTGGAACATCAAATTTAGGAGAAAAATGTTGCAAATTCAGGAGCTGAACGACAATGGTGGAATAATTATTGGATTAAAGTGATATTTGGAGATAAGAGAGTTGTCATTTTGCTTTTCATGTTGAAGAATGACTATTATTAAGGCCTTTTCTTCCCTTGGGATTGAGGTAATCATAGTTGCGCAGCGAAAGTGTGGCAAGTAAGTATGAGGATTTGGTCGACTTTTGGTGCAAAGATACGCGTTTGGATGTAGTCAAGACGACCAATAGCAGTAGTCAGACAAGCTATCAAAGAGAGGAGATAGCCAGAGAAGAAAATTGACGTTTAGTTTAGCGTTGGTTAAGTTATGGAGGTATTACACTAAGCAAATTTCGGGGACGAAATTTATTTTTAAGGGGGAGAGTATGTAACACCCCGATATTTTTAATTATCGGGATATTACAAGGCTTATTATGAGCGTTAGGCCTATGGGCATTTTAGTAAAAAAGAATAACTTGGATTTAATTTGCTAAATTAAATCAATTGAGAGTTATTTTAAAGTAAATAAATAAATTAGATTTAACTTAATTAACTAAGTGGGTGATTTAATAAAAGGGGGTTAAATTTTTGAGTGGATTGAACTGGTTCAGCAAGAACTAAACCGATTCAACTTAAAAATACATATATATATATAAAAAAAAAAAGAAACAGAATGGCCAAAAGGCCATTCTGTGTTTCGCGTTTGCGCGGGCAGAGAGCGAACGAGAAGAGAGAGCGAGAGACAGAGTGGGTGAGAGAGCGGGAGACAGGAGAGAGATTTGGACGAGTGATGAAGACGTCGACGACGAACGAAACAGCGGACAGTGGAGCTAGGGCACAGGTTCGCTTGGCTGCAAAGCAGGACTCTCGCAACGATATGTTCCAGTGACAATTAGAGGTAGGCTTGATTGATTTCTCCCTCTTTGCTTTCGGCGATTCGAGTGTTGGCAGGGAATGGTTCGGAGCTGGCGATTCGCCGATCTCGCGTCAGGCAGAATGTCCGTCTTGTGATCCCGCAAGGGGTGTCAGCTGGATGTGGCCGGTTTGGGCTGGACCAGCCCAAGGCTAGGGTCCAGCCCATTGTTGGTTCCGAACAAGTCTGGCCCACACCCTTGCAGCAGGGGACAATGATGGTGTGAGTTTGGGGAACATCTTGTGGGGCTTTTGCAGGGGTTGTCTTGGCGTGCAGAGTGTTGTCTGCTGGAAGTGTTGTTTGCTGGATGTTTTAACTACAAGAAGGGGGAGAGAAGAGAAGGTCACGGGAAGTGAGCATGCTCTCTGGTGATCCTTGGAGTGATGGCCGAGAGCTGTGAAGGAAATAAAGGAGGTCAGCTCTTGGTTGTTCGTCACGTATCAATTTCCTCCACACTTCCTTATGAATTAATTTAGGGGGATGTTTTTGTTGCTTAGAAATGAGCTTCTGTTTAGTTAACAGATTTGATAAATATGCATTGTTGGGCTGTTTGGATTCTCTGTTAGTTATATTTGGTTTGGTCATAGAGATTTTGTGTTGGTGAATGAGTTTGTTGTTTCGTTGGGCACAATGGGGATGTGATAGGTTAATTCAGTTTCTGCTTTGAACTAGTGGTGGATAATTATGCTAAAATGTCTTAAGGAAAGAAGATAAAAGAATCAGTATATTGTTGTTTGTTATTGATTGGTATAGTTGCCACCATTTGGAATGTTTTGGGATTTATCACGTCTAGTCAACCATTATTTGAAGCTAGAAAATGGAAACGAAGAATAATTATTAGGGAAATATGCATGGTTGGCTATAGTGGTGTTAATGGATAATGTTGATGAAAATAAATGGACGGAAATTATAAGTGCCTAAGTAACGAGATTAATATGTTGATTAATCGATTTGATTGATGATTAAGTGTTATTAAATTGTGAAGGTACAAAGAAGACGAGGAAGAATAACAAATAAGTGCTAACGCGTTAAAGTTTCGAGGTAAGAAAATAGGGGTGTTTTGGCCATTGAGGCCCTACACCACAAGTATGTGTGCGTGAGTATTGTGTTAATTCTCCATAATGCTTAATGTTGGTTGTTGTTAATTGATAGCTCTTGGATTAGTTACTGCTGTTAATCCCTTTGCTGTGGATATTACCAAGTTTATAGTTTCCTTGTTGTTGTTATTTCCTTTGTTGATAGTGTGGATTGTTAGTGTCCTATGAATTTTGCTAGCTCAATGAATTTCTTTAAGGTTCAACTCTATTTACTTGGTTGTTGTATGATTCAAATGCCTTGCTTAGATGAAGATAAATGCTAATGTTCAAAGGTGACGAAGAATGGTTAACGCGTGAAATAATGAACGCTTATTGTCTCTTTACTTGCTGTTTAATTAAAGGCCTCTGTTGCGATTTCTTCATGCTTATATTACTTTGGTGCAAGTTGTTCTGCGGATTAATGCCTTGTATAAATATCGTAGTGATAAACTAAGATATTCAAATAAGTTAAACATATTAAATTGAGCATGTTAAATTACTTAACTAACTAGATTATGAGTTTAACTTAACCAATTAAACTTAAGCATGCTAAACAACTTCACTAGAGTAATTCAATTTAGAGCTGAGCATGTTTAATTAAATAGTTAGACCTGTGTACGTTTATCTAACTAATTCGAGCATACAAATTCTAATTTCAATTATAACTTAAGAGTGTCGAGATAAGTATGATTAACTGAGCATGTAAACCGGCTAATGAACAACTAGAATAACAATTGTAATCTCCTTTGAGCATGTTAACCAATCTCAGCATGTCAACTAACTATCTTATTTGATTAATTAATTAGCGATGGTTAATTAAAATATGTTAATTCAGGATCATGTGTATGGACTAATAGGTAACTACTAGTGCGTTTAATTTATTTAATTAGCATATTAGATTGATTACTAATAGGTATCTACTAATGCGTTTAATTTATTTAATTAGCATATTATATTGATTAACTAGCATGATTAATTAGCATGTATAAATTCGTTAGTGAACATGTTAATTAACTATGATTAATTGGTGAACATGTTAATTAACTATGATTAATTAGTGAATATGTTAAATTAATATTAAATAGAATGAATTCGAACATGTAAATGAACTAGGATAACTAACTAGAATGTTAATCTTATTTCCCTTGAGCATGTAAATTGGTTAGCGTAATTAACGAGACCGAGCATGCAAACAAAATTGGATGAAAGCAAGTAACTTACATCAGATAATAAACTAAAATAATCACCTAGAACAATGAATGTAGGACACATGTAAAGTGACTAGGAAGTATGTAAAATGTCTAGAAAATAAATTAAGATATGATAGTACGTTTTGAATTCCCCTTCTGTGTTTCACTGTTTACGATTCGATATTATGACTGTTCTTTGTATGTGTTCATTTCTGTTATTCATTTTATGTGCTTTCAATTCATGTTATTTACAGTTACCTTTCATTCAATGCGCATTTCAAATTCTGTCTAAATTATGTTATTCGCATCATGCATCATGTTAGGTTGAGAATGCACGTCCATGCATCATGCTAATAGAAAGCCTAGGAAGTGCTACCTCGGTGGTGGTACTCATAATGCAAGGTAAAATGTTAATAAAAAAATGAAAGAAATGGGAAGTTGGGGGGCGAATGGGTAGCGGATCTAGTCTGCAAGCTAGCTGAAGCCCCTCCCTCTTAGGGTACGGGAGTTCTAGTTGTAAGAAAAAAGCTAGGTCCAATCACTATTCCATTTAATAGGCAATTCTCCAATCTTCCGTTCAATGTACGAGTATGAATGAATGAACAAATGTGAAGTAATAACAGAGTAAATGGCTTAATGAAAGGATTGGTTTGGGTGGCCCCCATTCCAGAATGGACTAAAGAGTGGCATTCATGTGCATTAAACCCTTTTTCCTGTTGTTTGTGGTGTAGATGTATGTACTAGTACGCTATGAGGAATGCACTGACTAGGATTTGCAAAGATAAAGCAGAGATAAAGGATTTGCACGCACAAATAATAAAGCAGACCACAACGTTTTACATGGATTTGCACGAACAAATAAAATAATAAAGCAGAGATAAAGGATTTGCACGCATGAGTTCATGGCTGGCAAGGCATAAAGGTGGTAAAAAGAGGAACATATGTACTTAAATTAAGTTGTAACAAATCATATCTAATTGTTTAGTGTTCTTCAGTTAAATTGTATTTACGCTTCCGCAACGTTTTACATAAATGGTTTTATTAATTACGCTTCCACACTTTGTAATTTATTTTCCAAATGGGTTTTGAAGAAAAAGTTAGTAGCGATCTGGTTTTACGCGTTTTATAGGATTTACGAAAATCTAGGTCGTTACAATGTAATTGACTACTTGAGCATGTAATCACTTAGAGTAATTAAATAGGATCACTAACTAGATTAACGATTGCATGTTAAATATTCCCTTGCTAATATTTGGTATTTTACTCAATTATAGTAATTTCCTTTAATGTGTTTACATTGTCTCTTGCTGCAATTTTCCTTCCTATACTTTACCTTATTCAAAGATAATAAAGAAGATTTACGTTGATAGAAAAGAACGAAATGTATGAAAGATTTACGTTGACTATATGAATGGATGTTTTTACATTACCTTTGTTATTGTTTTCTTTGTATTGCTTATGACTTTGTTTATAATTACTTGTCTTTAGCATACTATTTTCTATCAAACCAAAGCATGATAGTTAATTAGGATAAAAGCATGAAATCAACCATTGTCCAAGTCAATCAAGTGAGCATGTTAATTAGTTAGTTGAAATTAATAATTAATCCTTAAGCATGTAATTACTTAGCTAGTTCAGAATGTTAATCATGTTTAATATGTTAATTAACTTAACTAAAGAAACTAATTACCCGAGCAAGTTTAGGAACTTAAGTTGAGCATGTTAAGCAAATGGATAATCTAGTTGTACTTAATTGAGCATACTGATTGATTAAATTAATGAATTAAACTCAAACATGTTAATTAACTTAGGTAATAATGATAGAAAATGCAATGGTGCTTACTTGATGTATGTAATTGACTTAAATAATATTAGCATGTTAATTTGCTAAACCGAAACTAATTAACTAGACTTAAGCCCGATAAACAATTTAATTAGAGTGATTCGTTGGACTTGAACATGCTAATTAACTAGAGTAATTAACTTAACTAGAAATCGAGTATGCTAATCAATTAGGTTAATTAATTAGATATTGAGCATATAAATCACCTAAGAAACTAAAATAATCACTTAGAATAATAAATGTAGGGAGCATGTAAAATGACTAGGAAATCAATTAGGATAATTAGCATTTAATAGTATATTTTGAATTCTCCTTCTGTGCTTTGCTGTTTATAATTCAATATTATAATTGTTCTCTATTGTGTGCTTGCAATTATTCATTATATGCACAATTTAAATTACAGTTACTTTTATTTCAATGTGCACTTTGATTACTATTAATGATACGTTATATGCATCATGCATCACGCTAGGTTGAGAATGAATGATCATGCATCATGTTAATAGAAACCCATAGGGAGTGCCACAATGTGGTTTTTACATGACTAACTGATTTTATACATTCGATAGTAAAATGCTAATTTATTAAATTAACTAAGCACTCTCAGATTACTTAAGGAACTCAAATGTTAGATTTCATTCTAATTGGTTGATCATGCTTTTATTTCCAATTGATTAAACATATTACAATTCATGGTTTAATTAATTAAACATGCAAAGAGTCCTATTTAATTAAATATGCTCGGTTTAGTTAATTATGCTAAACATGCTCCTATAATCATCCTAATTAATCTACACATGCTTGATTTACGAAAATGAAGCAAGTATTAACAATTAAGAAGCTACACCGAATAACAAGGTGAATTATGAAGGAAACTACAGCAAGAGAATGTAACCAACAGAATTTAAAGTCTCTATTAATTAATGATCATATGTGCATATCATGTCATCCTTCATTTCGTCATTCTATCCTACAACTTAACGTCATTATTCATTACATTTATCTGCAATAAACATTTGCAATAAGATATACAAATTCTATTTCCTAACTAGAACCAAGAAACAAAAACATTAGATTTCAAAATACGAAACTAAACTATCTATGCATGTCATTCCAATAAAAACATAACATAACCTACTAATTAGATCATAAGTTGGAAATCTACCTAACGAATCACAATTAGAACATGCTACACAATTTGATATAACGAGAATCATGCTAAATGAATTGATGCTAATTAAATCTAGAGCATTTAAGCTCCTAACCAGAACAAAGGAAAGCAGCAATAAGCATCACAAGAAATTTATAGAAAGTAAAAGCTGTTCACAAAATAAAATTTCTAACTTATACAGTTCATAACTCATTCATGCACATCTTATCATCCTATCACTTTCCATTCATCATTCGTTCCATTCCTAAGCATTTCAATTCAACATTTGTAGTAGGAAATATGCAGAAAATTAAACAACTCAACAAGAATCACAACCAAGAGAATACACATTACAAAATAGTCAAGAATAAACATCAAGGAAAAGCAATACGATTCATACAATACTTGTGGGTAGGGTCTCCAAATGGCCAACAACTCTACCTAATCCTTACCTTAATTCTTTATCGTGTTTAGCACCTAACCGCTATCCTTCGTCGTCTTTTCGATACATTCACAATTAAAACATCTATCATTAACAATTATGACCTATATTTTTCATATTCTAACTTATACAATAATCCTAAGAACTTCTTTAACGCTTGAACAGAACCTAACCTGTCACGACTCAACCATTAATGGTTATGCATTCAAAGGAAATAGAAAGCATTCATCAAATATATATCTTCAACCATTTAAACAGTTTCTAACAATTTCAACAGAGACAAACAGAGTCTGCATCTGTCCGCCTCCATCCAGAGTCACAATTCGGATGCGATATGGCATCCGCATATAGCATCCGCACGTGTCCAAAGCTGTCCAAGAATTGGATAAATTCAAAATTGATGATTCCGTCCTTGTCCACATTCTTATGGGCTCATCCAAAACTTCATGACACATATGGGGTTGGGACGCGAAATCACGCCCTGAGTCATCCCAAGGCTCAGGGGCGATATGCAATGCATTTTGCGGATGACATTTTCCATCCACATGTCGTTCGCATTTGTCCAAAAGTCGACTTCCAGACACATTAGGACACAAATTCTCGCCATACTGTGTCCCAAAGTATCCGGGATGCCACGCAATGCACTTGCGGATGACGTTTCTCATCCTCATATCGTCCTTATTCGTCTGAAACTCCACTCAACAGATTTTTCCTTACATTTTCCCACTTAACTTCCATCCCATAATATTTTTCCCTTAAATACACGTCACCATTTGACATGTATAGATACACAGCATAATGGTCTGCTTATCCCCACTCTTAATTACGTCACGTATACGGGAAAAATGCTATCGGGATATTACATATATACTTTGATGATATTTTGGTTTATAGAAAAACTATAGAAGCACATATTGAACACTTCAATTCAATTTTCTGTGCTTTCAGATAGAATCAATTATATGCTAATTTGAAGAAGTTTTTACCACATGTTGAGTTTGCATAAAATAGGATTATTCATTCTACTACCTCTTACTCACCATTTGAAATTATTTATGACTTTAATCCTTTAACTCCATTAGATATTTTATGTTTTCTTACTAATGAGTTTGCTAATATTAATGGAAAGAAAAAGACTAAATTTGTTAGGGACTTACATACAAAGGTAAGAAATAACATTAAGAAAAAGAATGAACACTATGCAAGACAAGCAAACAAAGGTAGAGTGAGAGTTATCTTCGAGCCCGGAGATTGGGTGTGGATTCGCTTAAGGAAAGAAATATTTGCAAATCAACGAAAGAACAAGTTGCAACCTTGAGGAGACGGTCCCTTCCAAGTCTTGGAGTGCATCAATGACAATGCTTATAAAATTGACATACCTAGGGAATATGGTAATGTAAGCGCCACTTTTAATGTTAGTGATTTGTCTTTGTATGATGCAGGAGATTTGAGGATGAATCTTTTCGAGGGAGAGAATGATGGAGATGAAAGTGCAACCAAGCTCAAGCCCAAAGACAATGATCTATTGCAATGCATAGGAGTCCAATGACAAGATCACGAACAAAGAAAATGCACAAAATATTACATAACTAAATTGTGGAGATCCAAGTGAATGAATCAACTCAACACATATTAAAACTAATAAATATGCTAAGTGTTGATGAAGAAGCAATGGTGAAAGAATGTGAAATGGACAACCAAAATGAAGGGATTCATTATTCTAAATAGGTCAACTAGAAGGAAAAAAGCTATAAAGTTTAAGATTGTGTTGGTTTTGTGTGCACAAAAATTGATTAACGATTTCGGCTTGATCAAGATTTCAAATGGATACATAGTCTTCATACAAATTAAAGTAGATATCTTACACTTTCAATATACACCAAGATCACAAGATTTGGAGCAAATTTTGTAATTCAAACAGTATCCCAAATTCTGCCAAGATTCAACTATAATTTAGGCAGCCAACATTCCACTTCCAAGTTTCCTATTTTTCTTAATTTTATTTATTAAGTTTACAAAGTTGTTTTGTTAACTTTTAAGCCTCCAAATCACTAGGATTAGGAATAATTATTTTGTAGATTATTTTCTATTATTTTTATAGATATTTTCTAATTTATTTCAGTATGTTTGTAGCCTATTTAAACACAAGCTTGTACCTTTTATTGGGAGGATGAATATACACGAATTTTTAGGGTTCTTGTGAGAATTTTCTCTTTTGTTCTTTGTGAAGAACTAGATCTTCTTCAACCTTAAATTTGGAAGATCAACTTGATAACTTTCGTTCTAATCAACAAGTTTGGTAGGGTCAAGTTCCTCAATTTGATAGCTTTGGTTCTTATCTTTTTTATAAATAATAGGTCAGACTCCTATACTTGTTTAAAAGGTGATCGTAATTCAAGTTTCCACATTGTTGAAGGGTCTTAGATTTGATACATTTGTGGTTCTCTCATAAAGGAGGTAGTTGGATTCATTGAAGTTTGAGAACTCTTCCCCTCTTGCGTGTGTTGACTGCCATTCCTCCCCCTTTCTTGCAACAACATCTCCTTAAACATACAGCTTTCCCCTCCTCTTTCTCTACATTTTCTTCTTCAAAGACGAAAACTCTTTTCCTCTACAAGAAAGTTGAGAGTTTTGAATAAAAGGAGTTGCGATTCAAGCTACAGGTGGAGATTTTAGATTTCTCAGTGAGGTAACTGTTTACAATTGATTTCATTAAAGAATTTTGGTATTTCTGTTGAGTTGGGAACTAGAATTTTTATTTTTGAAATTGAAGTGGAATTAGGTTATGAAAGCTATTGATTTTAGACTTATATTATTTTATAATTGGTAACCAATGTATTGTGGGTGATTTGGAGATGTTTCGTTGCCAAAAATTTTGGAAATTTGGCAATTTTGGTTGGCTAGCGTCAGAAGACAATGTCATGTAGCAGCTCAGCCCTGTTTTGGCCATATTTTGGTTTATTTAAAACCTCAATGTAGACCCTGTTTTAGGGACATTTCGGATGGTTAATCCAATTGTTTTTGGATTAACTTGGCGCCGGTTTCATAACCAATTTAAGCCTTAGACTCGATCGTTCTCAGGTCGCTTTTATGAACCAAAGTTAAGAATTTAAACAGTATAAATTGCTCTAAATTTTGGAGAATGATTATTTTTACATTCTAAGATTTGAAATTTAGACTTGACTAATTATTGGACTTTCCTATTATGGATTAAACTTAGATTATTGGTTGACCACTGTGAGGTATGAGCTTTATTTTATGTCCAGCATTGCATTATTTTTTAAACGATTATTTTGATACATGATCTCAGATAAATGACGAGTTTGCTATGGCCGTTCGTTTTTACAGTATTATATATACGATTTTCGTTGAACATGTTTTATTTCGTGTATGCACATATTTTGATTGACCCGTGATGGAGTCTTGTTTTATATACGCACGTTCGACTGTTAGAGGATGTATTTTTGTGTTAAGTAGAGTAATGAGGCATAGTCTCTTGGCGCAAAACCCTAAACCTAATCATGACTTGTTATTGTGGCTTTAGTAATCGCCGAGTATCGCTTTGTTCTTTGTGTCTATGGCACTGTGTAACCGGAGTCACTCCATTTTCATTGAGATTCTATGGGGCATGTTTTATATACATACCACACTATAGTGGATGTTTTCAACATTTTGCCTTACTAGTCGATTTTACTCAATTTTAATTAAATGTTTTAATCATGACATGCATCTTCATTTAATTTATAAAATTCTAATTATTGAATATAAAATACTTCCTCTATTGAGCTTATTGGACTCACCCGAAAGATATATATTTAGGTATTAATTTGGACGATCACAAGTTGTCGTTGCAAGATTGATCTGACATTTCCTTTATTACTTCAATATTTTATTTCGAGAGATTTGTGAGGTTTAATTTTTATACTTAAAATTTATAATAATATTTGTATAAATTTTTCGTAAATTGTGGGCATTTTTATTTCGGACATATATTATCATCTTATATTGATCTCACTATTGTACATTCGATATAGTCCATTTGGTTGAATTGTAGCAAAAATTTTATTTTATTAAAATCTTACTCTGCATAATTAAATAAGTAAATAAATAAAAAATCAAATGGTTAGGCAGTTTGGTTTAGGTTTTAGGGTTGACCTACGGATGCAACAAAAATCACATTAAATTTAAAATGTACGTTAAATGTTATGGAGTGCAAAACACGATCAATCGATTGAGTCAAGTAACTGAAAAATCATAGATCTAATCATAAAACCAGACCCAAATCCAGGGAAGGCAATTCAAATGTCAGGAAATGAACACAAAGATGAACATAGTTGAAGGAGTCTGATTCATCTTCTACGGTTGCTGAAATTCATCATTTCGTAGTATCGGATGGAGAGCAGCGATAGAGAGAGATGGACTTCGTCCCTCACCCACTGAGCCGCCGGCTTTGGCCCAACCATCTGTGGCATAAAAGGACCCCAAGGCGACGGCGACAGTGACGAAGGAGTTTGAGGTTTCGAAAGATGCCAAAGATAGAGAGAGTGGAGGCAACGAAACCCACCAAGCGCCAGGACCACAGATCGTAGCTGTTGGTTTCCGCAGCCGGTGTTGGCCGAGTGTCTGGTGCAAATCAGCTCCCACAGCCGCTCGTCCAGCGCCGTCCTGTGCCACATCTTGTTCACGCACGCGGCCATCGCCAGCGTCTTCGCATCCGCGTGCTTCAACACCTCGAATAGAATATTTTCATCCAAATTCTCAAATCCAGCTTCCTCTTTTTCTACTTCCACTTTACTCTTCTTCACTTCCCTATCTCCATCCTCACCCAAAACTGACCGCGTCATCGGTAGAAATCGAGATTCTTCTTCCTCCTCCCTCTTCGAACCAGTTCAAAATCCAAAAGATCAAGAAGGTATACTTATGGGCTTGAAAGACGACAAGACAAGAATTGAATGTTGTTCAATATTTTTTCACTCGATCACAACGTGGCTATACATCTACTGCAATTATGATGATAACATGCTTCAAATCCCTTCGTAATCCGAAAAAGTAAAAGCCACTAACATCGAAGCCAAGAATGCGTAGCTTTTTTGCCTTGTTTCTGCTCGTTTGGACGTATGTGCAGGAAAACGTAGCAGACCAGAGAAGCTGCTGTCTTCATAAATTCTACATCTTTTAGGTTCATTTTTACGAAACTTCCCACTTTCCACGCCATAAAAAACGATAAAATATTTGTGGATTAACTTAATTGCAGGGTAAGATTGTAAATCTGTCTTAATCACGATCGTGGGGAGCATTTGCAAATGGAGGAAAAGGCAAAAAGAACAAATGGATTTTTATACTGGTTGATTGGAATTAACGAATCCTTAGCCAAACATCTCTGTTTTCTGTCGTTTTCCCACCGCTATCGTCTGCTCACTTCGGCCTAGTAATGCGTCTTTGGACGGAAGCCTGTCAACTGTGCCCAAACTTGTTTCTCTTACATATTATGAATCAAAGAGTTATTTTTCTATCACGTTATAATTTCTTCTTGTATTAAATAACACATTAGATTCTATGTGGTTACTTATTATAGTTGTAATACTTCGAATTTTCGTACAAATAATTTTAATTATATAATCCAACGATTTAAAATTCAATAGTTTAATTATTGTCAATCGTGGAATTTTAATAAAGAATTTAAAATATTAGATTTTATTAAATAAATATTGAAATTATAAGAGTTAAAATAAAAGATTTATTTTATAAATAATAAAATAAAAATTATTGAGGAATCTCTGTCACGACCCGTAGACGGGCCTAACAGAACCGCCGGGTCAGGCGACCCGATCCTCATAGAGAACCCGATCACCCAGCCCAAGGCGTGAGTTTTTGCGGAAGACTTATAATATTTAATTCGGCCCAAGGTAATATGGGCCTAGGTCCGAGTAGAGATCACGAGAAGATAACAGTGCATAAATTAAAAATACAATCCAAGTACTGTGCAACAAATCCAAAACCAACTGTGTTTAAGGTTTACAGACCAAATGTAAACATTCTCACCAAATAATGATAAACACCACAAATGTAAATAACAGAACACTTCAGCTCATAATCCTCAGCTGCTCTTGCCTTTACCTGAAGTTTTGGGGGGGAGGAGTTGTTTGGGGTGAGTGACTAACTCAGTAAAGTATGGCTATACTAAATGCACCTCATGCAAAACTGGTTTTGTACATTTTTCGAGAACAAGGTTATGTTTCATTCTACCGTACATGGATTTTTTTGAAATCACTTTAAAACTCTTTATCATTTTACCAAACCGACCCAAGGGCCGTCGATGAGGCTTTTATTAAAAATCTTGCTGTATACATAGACAGCTATACCTCGTAAAATAAGCCATCATCGTTTTCCAATTAGAAAACGTCGTCAGTGAAAAGGGGTGGTCACTCATGGACTCACCCGCCACACAACATAGAAGAGGTGGTCACCCGTGATGACAACACCTTATGAGGCAGGAATAATGACGATGATCCGAAGATTCCGTACGTCACCCGAGTTGCCGGCGCACCTGGCTGCACGACACAACTCGTATAATCGTATAATCAAATAAAACGGATACAGTTGCTCGCTATATGTGGACTTAGGATAAACAAGTCTCAGCGATTGACAACCGTCTGATCCGTGGGACAAATCCTGGCCAGGTTTAGGGGCTTGCGACCCAAGGAGGCGTCATCACCCTCCCATACGAGGTTTACGACTTTCAGGAGTTTCAACCTGAGGACACGTCACCAATGCCCTACCTATAATTTTCGCACGTCAAACAATCAACCTTCACGCAGCAGAAGGTATCAAAGGGGATGGCGGATCCATCCCTCAACATGGGCACAATAACTCTCAAACCATGTACGGAATTTAAACTTGAGAAAACATACTACTAATAAAAACGGACGTGCTGTCGAACAGTCCCCGTCATTTTTCAAGTGTGGTAGTCCACAAAATAATCATTTTGGAAAACGGAATAGGATGCAATATAACGCAAGAGGTATAGAAATCCCTACCTCGACGGCAGTCTCGTCATGTTAACCGAAGCAAGCATCTACTCAAGAATTATATCATACTCGTCGAAATTGTCCAAGCCTGACAAATATACAAAAGCGGGAGTTCATAAATTAATCCCAGAAGGTAAGCAAATGACCCTATACCAGTAAGTGACTCATCCAATATTCCCAACAAAATCCCCAACTTTATCATTTGGTAAATAATTATATCACCATCCAAACAATACTTAATCCTCAACACATTGTGCAACACTTGAACAGTTAACAATGTTACAGAATATCTCTCAACTTAAATAGGATCACCCCTATCACATGAATAACTATAATAGAACTCAACCCAATGCATTGTTGCAACAACAACAACAACATCAATATTTATCTCCAACTACAATTGATATCCATTATTGAGACTTTAAGCTTAAATAATCACATCCAACAATAAAACAGAGAGCACATATCCTTAGAGCAAGTCCTTTGAGTTTGTCCATGATCATAAAAATTAATTTTTGCAAGCCAAGCACAAATCTCTAATCTCAAGAAGTAGCAACGAACTGAGTTGGATATTAATCAACATAATGCCAAGTTCCAAAAACTATAGTACAATTAAATTCAGATAGTGGCATTTCTCTTGACATTATCTCATCAAAATAACTAGTGTGCAGAAATCACTCATCCAACAACGAAACAGATCCAAATTGAGTTCCATTACCAAAGTAAGAACTCAACTATACATCCACACTCAACAGACCAAAATAACACTGCACTACTTATCCAAAAACAGAAATCAGACAATAGCAATCTACACATCCACGGCCCCCACCAAAATTTCCAACAACCAAAACAGAAACAAATTTTAAAACCCATTATTAAGTCAAAGGCTTAATGAAAATCGCTCACCCAATGGAACAGAACAGAATCGTGTTCTGTTTACTTGCCGGAATCGGATCCGGAGCTGCTGTCGCCGGAGTTGTTTGTCCGGAATCCTTTAGATCGACTGCTGTAAACCCACAACACAGATCAACGACTTCACAAATCCAAACTTAACATCGGAATAAAACTCGGATCGAAAGATCTCACCCGCTGAACAGATCGGAGTACGTCGCCGGAATCGAAAAACAGGTTCGGCCTCGGAGCTCCCGCCACCAATCCGAACTCGTCGCTGCCGGAGTCGGAAAAATGGGTTCGATTTTCAGAACTCCCGTCACGGATCCGAGATCGCCGCTCGCCGGAATCGGAGGAACACACTCGGGTTGAGCTGTTCCGTCGCCGGCGTCGCTCGGATCGGAAGCCCGCGGCCACCGGCGCCGTGCTTCGCCTGCTCGGAAGTCGACCGACATCGTCGCAGCGCCGTTCGTCGTTTGCAGCTCTCACGCGGTCGCCGTTCGCCGTTTTCCAGTCGCGGTTTCGTCCTTCCGCAAGCGACCGTCACTGCCATCGCCGTTGGGAGTCGCTGCCGTCCGTCGATCCCGCCGGGTTCGTTGGTTGCCGGCGTCCGGCGTCCCTCTTCGCCGTTCGCCTTCTCTCCCTCCATCGATTTCTCTCTTCTTCGATGGAGGCATCGAAAAATAGGGGGGGAGAAACCCAAATTTCATTCCCCCCCTTTTCTTATTTATTTTATTTTATTTTATTTTATTTTTTTTATTTTTATTTTCATAACAACTTAAACCCTGGACTTTACGGGTTCAAAGGCATTGGGCCGGATTTTTGCCCCCAAACCTTTCCTCTTCATTTCCCAAATATTTCTACTCTCATTTCACTTCTTCCAAATTATTTATTTTCCTTAATCCCAATTTCCTAATTTCTTTTCCATTTTTTTAAAAAAAAAGTATATCCCCAATTTTATACATTATCAATTTATAATCTACCCAAACTCTAAATTAAATTCAAACATCATCCATCGACGTTATCGCTCAATTTTGATTGTCCAATAACGTTTATTAATTCAATTTTTTACTCGGAAAAATCTAATTTTACTGACTTTGACCAGTTGACCAAATTTGCATACGTGGACTTGACCAAATGACTAAATTTACATACGTGGCTGCTACACGACAAATTCGGTCTACCTCAACGCTATGATCGATTTTCAACGCGAAGAATTTACACGTGGAATTTATCATTAAAATTTCAAGGCTTTTACAATCTCAAAAGTTGTGTGCAGTAGAATTAATAAAAAATAATATGTCATAATCTATGGTAAGGAAAAAATTTAAGGGTTTGTATAATATTGACGACTGTTTGATCGGTTTTGCGAAAGAAACGTTGATAATTGGATTTAATAAAAGATGCTTCCACAAATAGTAAGGTGTCAGCGACAAGTATGGGATAAAGTGAAACGTCATCGTTGTACTTAATGAATTTGTAGTGATGCTAGTGTCGCGGGAGTGTTAGTGTAACGACCAAAATTACTTTTCGATAAATTTTAAAATGATTAAGGGTGTCGTTCAGGGTATTCAATATTTATCGGATATATCAATTATAAAAGTATTTTTGGAAGTCATAATTAGAATTACTGTGATTGATTCTGGGTGAATATTACAAGTGAATTTATGGGATAAGTGGATAAGGGTACCGTATTGGAAAATAATAGAATGAAAAAAGAAGAAATGCTAGGAATTGGAGAGGACATTCTTCGGAATTTAAGTTGGATTTTATTTGTGAAAAATTGAAAGGAGATTATGGGGTTACATGGGTTATTAACCCTTATTGTTGTAAAATAAAAGAATAAAAGAGAAAGGTTGTCCAAGAAGAATGAATTAGAATAGAAGGAAAATTTGCTTATAAAAGAAATAAAAGATAAGAGGATGAGAATAGAAAAGGTGCACGAGAGAAAAAAAAAAAGAAAAAACAAAAGGATGAGAATAGAAAAGGTGCACGAGAAAAAAAAAAAAGAGAAAACAAAAGGAATAAAAAGAGAGAAATAGTAGGGGGACTCGGGCGAAGGTAGAAAAGACCTCTCGTGTTCGAAATCTCCTTCGCGAAGAAGGGGTGTCGCGGGGCGTGGGCGAGTGGGATTGTCGCTGTGAGACCTACTGAATCGCAGGGTTGGCCAGAGTGTCTGAGTCATGGGGACAAACGGAACCTGCGATGCTGCGATTCCCATAGCGTCGAGAAGAGGGGATGGTGTGAACGGCGAGAGTGAGAGCTCCTACGAAGAGGCTGAGCCTTCAGGAGGAAACTAGTCGCACGGTGATTCACGGTTGTTGTGATGGCTGCTGTTCGAAGCTCCCGCAAAGAGCCCGATGTGGGTACGGTGGCTGGTAAGTATATGCTGCTTGTGTTTTGCCCTTCTCGACCCTACAGTGCAAGGTATAGGTGTGGGTTTTTCCTCCATTTCTTTGCTAATTGATGGACTCTATTAGTGTTATAGTTCTGTTGATTCGATTATGATATGCATTTCTTGCATTGCTTGAATGATTCTGTGAGATTTGTATTCTATTGATATCGGTTCCTTCTCTATCCCATTTTTCTGTTTAATGGACATTGTCAAAGATTATTGCTTGGTAGATATAGTTATATTCTTCATTTGGATATAGTTTACTGGACATTACAGGGGTATTATACGCTGTAGAATGAGTTTTGGTTCTGTTTCATTAATGCTTGGTGGATGTGGATGAGGATAGAGATCGGTTGAATAGGTTTAATTCGTTTTTGATAAATATTGTGGAGACTAAGGATTCTGTTGATTTAGGTAGTGATTTAATTATCGAAAAGTATTATGTGATTGAGGATTTTTTTTTCCCTATTTCATTTACTACTCTGAAAGATAATGCTAAGAATGGTGCTTTGTTGATTGGGTTTATCAATGTATGTTTGCTGTGCTTTATGGATAGTTTAAGGATATGTACCGTGTAGGAGGAGCATGCTCTATATTCTCTATTTTTTAAAATGACCTAAAGACTTAGTCCTGTTATAGTATCCTAGTTGATACTTAGTTTTTATTTGATGGCTTGAGAATATGTAGGAGGACTGTGATGGTGATGCTCATGGTTTACTGATAGGATTTTGGGAGGATTTAATGTTGTGTTCCCTGTACTTGAGATGATGGATCTTGAATTTATAGTTTAATATCTGTTGAGGTGGATAATTTGTTGATTGACGTTTTTTTATTCAATTTAGTTACGGCCTTGATGAACATAGTTGAGGAGGATAATTTGTTAGTTGGGTTTCTCTGTTAAATATGATGATGGGGATTGATTTTATAGGCTATGTAATGATCCGGTTTTTCGTAAATCCTTTAAAATGCGTGAAATTTTGAAAATTTCTTTTTAAAGTGAGGTAGAGCGCGCCTAAACCGAACCACTACCAACCATTCATAAAACTCGTTATAAAAATCTCGTTTAATAAAATTCTGCTAAAGCGTTATGAAAATCGTTTATTTAAAGCTTTGCGGAAGCGTAAATAACTAAATTAAAGAAGAAATACTACTTTTTATACAACTCACCACTTAATTTAATTACACTTTTGAAAACTTAACATAATTAAACAGTTTCTCTTTTACCCTCTTTATACTTGGCCAGCCACAGACTCTCTCGCACATGAATCCATCATCCCTACTTTGATGTTATCCGTTTGTCTTTTCTTTTTGCTACTCCTAGTCCATGCATTAACTCTACCTATAGGTACCTACATCTACACCACAAGCAACTGTAAGCCCGAAGGCTTAGTAAGAAAAAAGGGTAATGCAATATGAATGCCACTCTTTAGTCCATTTTGGAATGGGGGCCACCCAAACCAATCATTTCGTTAAGTCATTAATCATTTTATTTCTTTAATAAATCTTACTTTGATCCCTTGGGATCCATTATTCCATACTCGTACTTCGAGCTGGAATTGGGATGTGTTTCTCGTGCAATGGTATAGTGGTTGGACCTAACCTTTTTCCTTACATCTAGAACTTTCCGTATCGTATGAGAGAGGGGCTACGCCTAGATCGCAGACTAGATCCGCTACCCATCCACTCCCAATTCCCTTATTCTTCTTTACTTTTTCTTGACCTTTTTACCTCACTTATGCATGCTTACGTACCACCAACAAGGTGGCACTCCCTAGACTTTCTATTAACATGATGTATGAACATACATTCTCAACCTAGCATGATGCATGATGCTTCACAACATAACATTCATAATAAAGTGCACATAAAGGAATGAAATTGTAATTGAAAGCAAACTGTAAATGAAAGCGCATATAAAGGAAGGTAAAGCACATAATGGAAGGTACAACCAAAATCAAAGGCGCACATAAGAACAAGTAATGACGGCGAGGGACATGCCTGGCTATAAAGGAAACATAACCTAGTTGACATGCTCAAGGGTTAAATTTGTACTTTTGTCCTAGTTAACTATTTATGCTCAGGTTCAATTACCGTTATTATTCTCGTTGGTTATCCTACTTAATTTACATTCTCAAGAATGAATTACAATTGTTACTCTAGTTAATTACTTTAGTTAATTAACATGCTAATGAGTAATTACAATTATTAGTTATCCTAATCAATTACAAACATCAAGCGCGTACCATTACATTATATATCATTATTACCTAAGTTAGTTAACATGCTTGAGAAATTAGACATGCTAGTAATTTAAACACGCTGATTAATTAAACATGCTACGATCATTAAACTAGTTGATTATACATGCTAAAGTCTAATTCAGTTAAGTTAGTTAACTAACATGCTTGGATTAACTAAATTAGTTAACATGCTCAGTTAATTATCATTTAGCTAACTTGGTTGACGAGTATACATGCTAGATATAAAGTAAGACAACCAAATGGTATCGGAACAATAATGATGCAAATATCAGTTTATAATTAATAACTAACGGAAGTCAAACTGCAAGAATTAAGTCGTCACTCCTTTGTCTAACATTTCAAACTTAACCCATTCATCACGTCTAAACATTTCATTTATCTAGCATTTACTAAACATTTTTATTCCTATAATTGCAGTAATTAAACCACTAGAACTAGGGGAACCACTATCAGTAATTAAACTATAGGGAACTAAGGAAAGTAACAGTAGTAAAATCACCCAAGAATAAACTCAACTCACGCACACTACTAGTGGTGCAGGGCCTCCAAATGGCCAAGACAACCCTAATTCTTACCTTGAAGCTTTAAGGCGCATTAGTATTTTGTCATTATCCTTCTTCTCTTCTTCTTTGTACCTAACATCACCCACATAATAAGTACCCGAACAAAGACAACGACCTATACTAATATTGATGTGCCCCGAGGACCCGTCACTTGAGCCCGAGCCAAGGGCTCCTTTATTTTTCTAACTTTTTATTTATTTTGTAGGTTTTTGAATCCAAATAAACAAGGAGGAGTGGGCATTTGGACTAATGGAGATCTTGAATTCTTTTGGAGGAAATTGTGGGTTTTCCAATTCCGCCTAAAATCTGACCCTCGGCTATTCAAGGGCAATTTGGACCATTAAGACGACTTCCTTTCCATTTTGGTTCTTCATACCAAATGTAGCCAACATCTATAGCTTTCCAACAAGCTATTGGACGTTATATTTGGTTATCATTTACTATGTCAAATATTTCTTTTACAGAGACTAATTTCCGAAACTCAGACTTATTGTTTATGTTTTATTATTTAGGGTTATTTTAGTAATTTTCTGCTGGGGTATTTTGGTCTTTGACCTATTCTGTAAACCCTAGGGTTTAATACCCCTTCTTACTGATGAAAGACGAGTTTTTGAAGAATAGAATTTTGAAGAGCTAAGCTCCTCCAAAACCGCGGCCAACCCCTCCACAAGCGCCGATTCTCATCCATCCCTTGCAAGGGTCCTCTTGAAGATTCTCATCCTTGCTAACCCGGGTTATTGCCTCTTCCATTCCTCTTTTTCGTAAGGGGTGAATGTGGTGTGGAGGTAAGAGAATTTTTCCCCATTGGAGATAGTTGGTTTCGGCCAACCCAAAGAGACGCCCTCTCACTTAGGAGGTGCTGCAACTCCCTTGGTGTTCCTTTCTTTATTCTGGTGCTACTATTGGATTTTGTTATTGATTGATGAACTATGGATATGTGGATCTGATATAGGTTGGTTGTTGGAGGTATTTTTGTGGAATTTATTGAATTTAAAGGTGATGAATTTCGGAATAGAGTGAACTGCTGAATCTGTGTTTTCATTATTGATTGTGTTATCGCTGATTGAGGCTTCTGTTTGGAGTATTTGCGTCGCTCTTTTCTGGTTAACGTCTTCTAGAGAATTGTTTGAGCTTGAGTAAGGGAGCTACTCTCCAAAATTGAACTTTATTCGATGTATGCATCTCGAGTTATGTCGTTTTGAGTAAACGTTGCTGAAACTGCCCTGTATAAAAACAGTTTTTGGGTCATTGGTATTTAGAGCATAACTTCTGATCTAGAATGGTTTTCTTTATGGAATTTTGACACGAGTATTGTGGTTGTATTGAGGACAGCTCTACCAAGTTCCAGTTTGATCTCACGCACAAATTGAGAGTTAAGTTTGATTGATTGTTGCTGATTCAGTGAACTGTATTTTTCCCGAACAGATTTAACAAAGGTTCCCCATTTGTTTCTTGGAGCCTGTCAAATATCCAAGAAGGGTATGAAATCAACGACATCAACTGTCAATCAATGTACGACTTAACTTTTGATATTCAGAATATATTAATTCAACCCAACTATAATATATTGTCAAACAAAGAGCATTATCCATAAATCAAATCATGACAACAGTAGATATCCAACAACAACCAACACATTTCATTATCTTTTATCCTAACGCAAAACAACAGTTGAATTGTCCAAACGTTTAAAGCATTTATCAACATGCATAACACTCACTTAAATCTCACAGTATTCCCACAATACATAACACTTGATATTAACCAACATAAAAATCAGGCCAATATATTATTCAACGTAGACGATTAACTAACCAATTCCAGTATATCAACGTTCCATTATAACAATACAACGAACATTAAGCTATAACTAAATTGCAAATCAATAATATTCGATAATTCACAGATAAGCTTCACCTAGCAATTTCCTTATATCTCAATGTAGCCATTCATATAACGAGTCCAAATTCAATAATCAGTTAAAAGTCTCAACTCACTATCATTTTGTAACAATCACAACACATAACTAACACTACATGATTATAATTAACAGAGCATACTTTCATCTCAATAATTTATTCTAATTGATAGAAAAAACATATAATGTGGACAGTTCATATCAACAGAGCCTAACAGATCATAACCTAGCAAATAACCAATGATCAATGCTTCTAATAAAATCAACAAGGCAGTAACATCCAACCCAAATGAAGTATCCAAAAATAACAGGATTCTTCCATTTAACACTATTTAAAAGACAAGACATTTATCCAACAGAGAACACAAACCACGTCCAAGAAATATCCGGCCAATAACAATCAAATGCATAACACAAGTTTCTCAACAACAACATCCAAACATAACCAATTATGAAAACAGTGTATCACACTTATATTTCTATCATGCTCTATAATCCATTCATCACATCCAGCAAAACAGTGTATCACAAAACAACACCAACTTGGCAGACAACCCAACATAATTCACCAAAACAATGCGTCACAAAACAGTGTATTACCAAAACATTCAGCAAAACAGTGTATTCATTCATCACATGAAGTTCACACAACACAACCCAACTCAGTAGACAACGCAATAGAACAATTGATCAACATATTCTCAAGATTATCTATAACAGCAACCAAGAACATTTCCAACACTAACAGGTTCAATGACTTATTTAGAAATTCCTAACTAAACAACAAAATAACCATATAACAACCCGAACATATAATCAACCAACAACAACAAAATTACATAGCCAAAAGCATAACTCAACAAATTATTATACCAACCAATAGAGAGTATTCAGGCCCTACAGAGCAAATTCCCAAACTCATTCACCCATAATTTCCATAACAATCACCATCAAACCAAGGAAATGAAACACTCCAGAGACTAACAAATACCACAAACAGAATCCAAGGACTAACAAATCGGAGAAGAACTCACTAGCAACCCATGAAGCTCTCGGCCAATCCCAGCACCAGAGAATTCCCTCCTCCTTCTCCTTCCCCTGCACACGGCTTCACCTCCAGAGAGCAACTTTTGCTCTCTGCCCAGCACACCTGAAAACACTCTCCAATCGCCCCTCCTCCACTGCATTTCAACATCTTCCAGGGGTTCCCATCACCTACCCCTATCCTCTCTACACCACTGAGAGTAGATGCACTCCACACTCTACCCCCTGCTATCCACAGCTACAATGTACAATTTTTCTCCCTATAGACTTGTATAGCACGCACCAGAAGAATTCAAGCAACAAGCTGGACCAAGGCCTTCGGCCGGTCTAGCTTGAACCGCCAAATAACCCAACGACCCGAGGCAACCATTGTAGTGCCCATCACCGAGTTGTCGTTGCCGTCATCTCACCATTGCCTTCTCGTTGCGATCCTGTCGCTGAGCAACACCTGGAACCGCGCCCCCAACCCGACGCCGAAGCTCACAGTCGCGACCCGTGACGCTCGCCGTGAAGGAGAAACCCCTAAACGCATCCCAAGCTCGCCTGATCGTCGTTGTCACCTCTCCTCTCCCGGCGTTCGTCATTCCCCGTTCCTCTCTCGGCTTCCCCTATCTCTCCCTCCTCTTTCTCGTCTCTCCCCTTCTCGTTCTCTCCGTCTCTCATTCGCGTCTCTCATTCACGTCTCTCATTCAAAGAATGGCCGAAGGCCATTCTTCTGGTTACAGGGCAACCTGGTTCACTCAGTGAACCAGTTAATTACTCATTATCTCCCCATTTTAAATCCTCTCTAATTAATTTGATTCATTAGTTAAATCCCCAATTAATTAATTTATTAAACCCCCTTAATTTCCATTAATTTAATCCCTTTATATTTTTAACCCCAAATATGATACATTTTAAATTCATTAAATTAATATTTATTTTATTTTGATTATGTTAATTTTCATAATATATAATCTAACGAGTACGTTCTTGATAATACCCCGATAGTCAAGCCACTTAAAAAGTCGGGGTATTACAGGCTAGGTTGATGCTATTATGTTTTTGAAGAATTTCTGTTACTGATTTCTTTAATTGTTGAGCATGTGTATAATTTGTTGTTCCTATGGTGTGATAGTTGCATATTATGTGAAATGTTCTCATTGCATTTTGATGTATTCATGCATGAGTCAGTATATAAGAAAGATAAAACGAGGATAAAAATGCATGAAATATGAGTGGGTGCCCATCCATACAAAGTAGATGCGTTATAGGCTAGTGGCATGGGACGCTAGCCCAAGAACAAGTCTACGCAATATGTATACTGTGTGATGATATCAAACTTTGGATATAAATGTATATTACATTGCGTATTTACACTTGTTAATTTATGACATGTATTCTTGGGGAAAAATATTATGGAGTAAAAGTTTAGTAGAAAAATGTGGGAAAGTTGGAAATTTGGCTTAAGCGGACGCCATGAGGACGAGAATTGGCATCTGCACATGCATGACTCACACTTTGGATAAAATCCAACATCCTAACTGTCTAACAGGGCATCTGTGGACGAGGGCGGACGACTCGAGGACGAGTGATGTCATCCGCAAGCGTTTAGGATGCCACTCCAGCGTGTTGGGACGCATGAGGACGAGACCCTACTTCAATTTGGACACCTTTGGATGAATCATGATGAATGCGGACGCGGGCAAGAGCCTCTGATTTGAATCTTTCTGATTTTTGGACACCTTCGGACGAATCAGGACAAATCAGGACACGAGCAAGAGCATCCGATTGGAATATGTCCGATTTTTAGACACCTTCGAACGAATGCGGACCCAGCATGCGGACGCCACATTACGTCCGAATGTCCAAATTTCCCTTGGAATTTTACACATACGGACGACTGCGGATGAGATCTTCACGTCCGTACTCGTCCGGAAGATCACAGATCTGCGATAGAAAATAATTTAAAATCAGAACAAATCAACATTAACCAATACAAACGCGGCTACTCGACACAAATCGCCCTCCACCACGATCTGACCAGCAGGGAACTGTCTCCTGCACCCTTCCTGCTGGACGTACGGTTCATCTCTCGGCTTGCCCTCCCCCCTTTATCTCTAGCCAGCCTATAACACTCCAACTTTTATTGGAATTTAATAGGTATAATTGGTGTGTAATTTGGAGATATTATAATTTATTGGATAATTATTAGAGTATTACCAAAGACGCAACTGTTAGGTTATAATTCAAGAGAATTTATTGGATGTTTAATTGATGAAAATCAATTAAGGAAATGGAATAAAAAAAATTTAAATTGAACCTCTAATAATCTTTAAACAATATTTGGAATAAGTCGGGAGTTAGAAATTGGGTCAGTTAATATTCGATACAATATTTAACACTTAAATATATTTTAATATTAATTAATTAGGATTAAAATAGGGAAATTAAAAGAGAAATTAAGTGAAGAGGGGAGGGAGAGCTGACCCGACTCAGCAAAGAACTGGTTCAGTAGGTCTTCTATCAGTCCGGTTCAGAAATTTAAATCGATGAAAGGGACATAAAATTAGGTTATTTAGGTTTTTAGAGAGAAGAATTAGGTTATTTGGTTTTTGAAAAGAGGAATCGGGAAGAGAGAGAAAGAGGCGAGAGACCGAGGGAAGTGATTGGAAACTGAGAGAAAGAGAGAAGGCGAGCGAGGATCGGGGTCGCGAGATGTTCGACGAGCTGCTGGTGTGGAGCGTCGGGCTGGGGCACTGATTTTCCGTGGGACTGGACGAACTGTACCCGCAATTTCTTCCACTTTGCAGCAAATTTATTGTTAGGGTAAGTATGTTGTTTTACTGTGTAATTGTGTTCTGATTAGTGGATGACTTATTAGAGGCAAAATTGATTGATGAGGTAGTGGGGGATTATTGGAATCAGCTGGGGACGAATGAACTGCTTCTATTGCAGCCTGGTCTGGTACGGTTCGACGCACCAACCCTTGCCAGGTTCGGCCGAGTGATGCTCTGAAGCTGTTAATCATGAGAAAGAGTAGTGCTCTATGGAGCTGATGACTGAGGTTGAAGCTCCTGGATGCCTCGGGTCTGCCCTGTTTCTGGTGAGGACATGTCGACAGTTTGGTTATGTTATGTGTTTATTAGATTAATAGAAATTAACAAGGAAATATTGATTTGCTGATGGGATTTGATTTTGTGTTGTGATGAGTTTCTGGTATTCCCTTGTTAGTTATGATTAAGCTTTGTAATTGATAATTGGTGCTCAAGAATATCCTATTGGATTTGGACGAAGAAAGCTTGGGGAATTTATGCTCTCTGTTTGTCTCTGTTGAAATTGTTAGAAACTGTTAAATGGTTGAAGATATATATTTGACCAATGCTTTCTATTTCCTTCGAATGCATAACCATTAATGGTTGAGTCGTGATAGGTTAGGTTCCGTTCAATTGTTAAAGAAGTTCTTAGGATTATTGTATAAGTTAGAATATGAAAAATATAGGTCATAATTGTTAATGATAGATGTTTTAATTGTGAAGGTATCGAAAAGACGACAAATGATAGCAATTAGGTGCTAAACACGATAAAGAATTGAGGTAAGGATTGGGTGGAGTCGTTGGCCATTTGGAAGCCCTACCCACAAGTATTGTATGAATCGTATTGCTTTTCCTTGATGTGTATTCCTGACTATTTTGTACAGTGTATTCTCTTGGTTGTGATTCTTGTTGAGTTGTTTAATTTCCTACATATTTCCTACTACAAATGTTGAATTGAAATGCTTAGGAATGGAACGAATGATGAATGAAAAGTGATAGGATGATAAGATGTGCATGAATGAGTTATGAACTGTATTAGTTAGAAATTCTATTTTGTGAACTACTTTTACTTTCTATAAATTCCTTGTGATGCTTATTGCTTTCCTTTGTTCTGGTTAGGAGCTTAAATGCTCTAGATTTAATTAGCATCAATTCATTTAGCATGATTCTCGTTATATCAAATTGTGGAGCATGTTCTAATTGTGATTTGTTAGGTAGATTTCCAACTTATGATCTAATTAGTAGGTTATGTTCTGTTTTTATTGAAATGACATGCATAGATAGTTTAGTTTCGTATTTTGAAATCTAATGTTTTTGTTTCTTGGTTCTAGTTAGGAAATAGAATTTGTATCTCTTATTGCAAATGTTTATTGCAGATAAATGTGACGAATAATGACGTTAAGTTATAGGATAGAATGACAAAATGAAGGATGACATGATATGCACGTATGATCATTAAGGAATAGAGACTTTAAATTTTGTTGGTTACATTCTCTTGTTGTAGTTTCCTGCATAATTCACCTTGTTATTCACTGTAGCTTCTTAATTGTTAATACTTGCTTCATTTTCGTAAATCAAGCATGTGTAGATTAATTAGGATGATTATAGGAGCATGTTTAGCATAATTAACTAAACCGAGCATATCTAATTAAATAGGACTCTTTGCATGTTTAATTAACTAAACCATGAATTCTTATATGTTTAATCAATTGGAAATAAAAGCATGATCAACCAATTAGAATGAAATCTAACATTTGAGTTCCTTAACTAATCTGACCGTGCTTAGTTAATTTAATAAATTAGCATTTTACTATCGAATGTATAAAATCAGTTAGTCATTTCATTTATAATTGATTATGACTTTGGTTGATATAATTCATTGAGCATGTTTCTAGTAGTATCAAAATATCATGCACATTTTCATTAATTGTGTTCGTTTATCAATTATGTTCTGTTTTATAGTGTTTGAGCATAATTTCAAGTAATTGTTAGTTAGACAAGCATGTATAATTAGTTAGTTTATTAAGTATGTTTCCAGTATAAATTTGAGAAGCATGTTTATATGTTGTTTTATTTAGAAAAAGTATGTTTCTTTTATTTATTAATGATACATCTAAGCTTTTATAACAGTGTTAAGTATGTTTATTCGCTTAGATACCTCGTAGATAATAGTTTACTCATCTTGCTATATCTTGAGTGTTATCTTCGGTAGAATCAAGCATGTTATATGTCGCTTTCGATTCGTTTCTATGTTTTTTTTCAATTAATGTTATTCTTGTCATTCATTGTTTACTATTTACATTATTCTTGCCTAATTATTGTTATTTCTATATTATGTCTCATGCATCATGATAATAGAAACAAGTAGGGATTGCCCCTTGGGGTGGTACTCACATGCATGAGTGAGGAAAATGAAATGAACGAATGCAATTAACGATGATGAATGATACAATGGGGGCTTGAAGGGCCGACGGGTAGTTCGGATATAGTCCACATAAGGTTAGAAGCCAATCTAACTATTCTATCTAGTACGTGTTCCTTCAACTTCCAACTCGATGTACGAGTAATGAACGAAAGAATGAAATGTAATTAAAAGATTGGTTTGGGGCAGACCCATTTAGAGTCAACTAAAAAGAGGCATTATCATATTGCATATTCCCTTTCCTTACTAAGCCTTTTGGGCTTACAATTTACTTGTGGTGGGTATACGTGTATGATGAGCAGAACGATGAACAAAATACAAAGCAGTTGAAGAAAGATTTACACGGATATAACTTATGGATGGTCAGGCTAAAGAAGAAAAAAGTAAATTTTAAAACATAACGATTTACTTAGCATGTTTTCGCTTCCGCTATGTTTTAAATAAATTATTATTGCTTCCGCTATGCTTTGATAAATGATTTTCATAACGAATGTAATGAATGGATTTTCACGATTCGGTTTTAGCACTCTAATTATGAAGGATTTTAGTTGTCTTACAAAAGTTTTAAATTTCAAACATTTTTAAAAGATTATCAAAAAATTGGGTCGTCAGGCAGCCCTTCCCTCACCTCCAGTTCTCCCTTTTGTTCACTTATGGAGTGCAGTCCCTGCGTGAGGAGTGAGGCTAGGAGCAAGGAGAAACTGTTCTTGAGCTGAGGCAGCTTGAAGGAGTGTTGTCCCTGTTTTGTGTCTTCATTTGGGTAATGATTTGGATAGTCTTTGGCTTGAGGAAGCCATACCCATAAGTAAAACGTGTGTGTGAGTTGTGATAATTTTCTTCCATGGTTACTTCTATTTCCTGTAGTGGTTGGTTTCATTGCTGCTAGCTCTCTGTAATCTCTTGCAAATCCCCTTTAGTGATGAAATGACTGTTATTAGATCTCTGAAATTTTTGCCGAGTGATGACTGCTTCTCTGTGGATATTTCTATTGGTAATAACTTTATTCTTGTTATTGGTTATGTATAAATGCTCTACTTGAATAGACTACGGATGGATGAATAAAGAAGTTTATGATTCGAAAAAGTGTGAACAAATGAGTTAGGAGCTAATGCCTACGAGAGAACCTTGTTCTTTATTTGGTTGTTTACTGTAATACTTTATTGTACTTAGTTGAACTCTTTGCGTTTAAGTTCTTCATTAATGCATACATATATATACATTGTTCTGCTATACATTGTCTGTTTATGAATGTTTACTGATTTGGGTGAATGAGTCAAGTGTGTAGCATAGAATGATGAACTGGACGATAGAATGACGAACGGAATGAGCTAAGAGCTATGTCATGAAGTATGATCCTATTTCTTATCGTTGTGCTAACTATAAATTGTCATTTCCGTTAAACTATGAACTGTCATTTCCTTAAAACCATAAACTGTCATTTCCTTAAAAGAATAAACTGTCGATTCCTTTGCTGATGTAAATATTGTTGTCCTATGTTACTTTCCGTAATCCGAAACATGTTAGCACGTTCTGATTTCGTTGTCATATCTCTTAATTTGCTGCCGAATCTTATACCACTTTCGTATGTTTAGTTAGCTGATGTATATTGTTAGTTTTGTTAATTCCTAAAGCATGTTAATACGTTCTAATTAATATTGAACTCACTACTGTTTTTTTGTCAAGTTCGAGATATAATAGCACGTCTAAATCACTGGAAACTCGTTGATAATTTGCTAATTTCATGCTTTGATTTCTGGTTAGAATTCAAAGTAGATGTTCAGGTTATTTCATTGCTATGTTTTGTAACTCGCTGTAAAAGTTATAGAGCATGTATACACATTTTAGCTCGCTATTAAGGTTCCGTTAATTCTACCAAAAAGTCCAACATGTTAGCACGATTTATTTACCATACATTCTCTATTGCTTTGCAATTGTTATAGTCGCTTGAGAGGCATGATTCGTGTTTATTTACCATTGTTTATAGTCGTTTGAGAAGCATGTCTTTTGTCATATGAAAATAACAAGCATGTTTCTAGTAGTTATTTGCTGAGCATGTATTAAGCACGTTTCCATGAGGGTTTGTTAAGCATGTTTCCTTCAGCTAATTAATGAACAATTCCCTGTTTAGTTTTAATTCCATGTCTAAACTGCTATATTATTAAGAACATGTTCAATTCGCTTTGACCCTTATAGTCAATAGTTATTCATTTTGCCATACCCTTATTGTTACTTTCGTGAGATCAAGTATGCCATATTGTCACTTCCAATTAGCTCTTATGTTTGCTTTCAATTAGTGTTACTATTAACATTCATTGTTTACAATTAATGATATTCTTGCTATTCGTTGTTTACTATTAGTGCTACTCTTGCTATTCATTGTTCAATTAGTGATCCTTTGATATTGTGTCAACATGCATCATGGTAATAGAAACAAATAGGGAGTGCCGCCTTGGGGCGGTACTCACATGCATTTAGTGAGAAAATGTTAAAGAAAAAGAGATGAAAGAAAATAATAGGGAGCTAGGGGCGGATGGGTAGCGGTTATAGTCTAGCAACTAGGCAATGCCTCTACCTTATCGGGAACAGGACCTAGTTCACCACAAGAGGTTAGTTCAGACCAATTATACTATCCCATACGGGTATTCCAATCTCTAGCTCGAAGTACCAGTAAAGAACAAAAAAAATGAAAGATTCGTTTGGGTGGCCCCCATTCCAAAAGAACTAAATAGAGGCATAATCATAACGCATAAACCCCACTTCTTTATTTGGCTTTAAGCTCACGTCCTTACTTGTGGTGTAGGTAATGAGATGGTTGTGCTAGGAGTAGCAGAGGAGGCCATTCCCCGTGGAGCCTGCGGTGTATTCGGAGCAAACGAGACCCGAGTAGTAGTATGGCATCAAGGGAAGAAGGACGAAGTTATTTTGTAAGGGTTTAACAGCAACTTGTTTTGTAAACGTCAATTACTATTCTAACCCTTGTAGTTGCGATTTAACTTCGATCTTTGTTAACTGTTTTAAGTAAGATTTCAGGTTATGCTTCTGCTAATTTTATAAACTGTAGTTTCCACTATTTTTTGATTGTTGAAATGAGGTTGAGTGACGATCAGATTTTTAAGAAAAGACTTTGATATAATTTAAAAAGATTTGAATTAAAGGTTTTGTGTCGGTTATCAAAAATCTTAAATTTTTACATATTTTTAAGATAAACGAAAAAATCTGGGTCGTTACACTACCCGAAAAGATAAAAAGGGTAAAGAACATTTAAGAGAGGAGAGCACAATAGAAGAAAGGAGGACGATTTAGTCTTGGAAGGGAAGAGTTTTCCAGCAATGAGAGTTGTGACAACAATTTATCTAACAAAAATAATGATAATTATTATCAAAGAAGAAATTATGCTTAAAGGTATATATATATATATTATGCTTAATATATTATGAGTTTTTTAAAATAGGTATGCTTTATTGTTTAAAAAAATTTATATAAAGAAACTTAATAAAAAAAGGGAATAGAATAATATATTAAGCTGGATAGAATGAGAATGGAGAAATCGGATGCGCATGCAAAATTGGAGATGTCGTTTGCGATTTAGGAACGACATCATTTAGACTAAAGGAACCTGGCTAAACAGCGAAGTCGCGAGAGCATAGACGTCTGCAGATAGAGACACTTCCAGAAATATGATGTGGCATGAAATGGTTGGTTTAGTGAGAAAAATATTTGTTTAAAATATTCTTGGCGGACTCAAATGTGACAGTGGCAGCTTATACTTCCGCACCTGATGTAGTGGTAATTTAAAATTTGAATGATGTTTTTCCTGATTAATGATTGAGGCATCCTTTGTCGTTTCACCGCAGAGTAAATGTGCATTGAAGAAAAATTTAACTCATTAATCTATCAATTAGAAAGTCGCATCCGATCGTCTAGCTTGGAGATACCGAATCGCACTAGGACTATAAAAAGGAAAAGGAAAATTGAAGGGATATTTTGTTCATGGGAGAGGAGATTGAATTGGTGACCGAGAGAAAAAAAGTGGTTAAAGGTGATATTTTTCTCTAGAAAGGTTGAATGGAGTTTTAACTCAACAAAGCTTAAGGCACAGACAGTATGTGATACGTGAAACCCAGGTTAATGGTGATGCATGTGTATGGCCTCAAGGCCTACACCACAAGGTGATAGAATTTCTGTAGTGATGTTTATTGCTTTCATGTTGTTGACTTGAGGATCTATTTATATATTTTTTGAGTTGATCTCTGTTCACAGTGACAACCTATAGTTTGAGGATGTGATGCTTAGTTGCTTATGTTATTGTTTCTATTTGTCATGATGACATAATATCGAGGGTCTGTTTACTTGTTGCTTTGAGATGTTGTTTTCTGTTCATGGTGATAACTGTTGTTTGAGGATATAGTGCTTAGGTACTTAAGTTATTGTTTTAAGTTTATGATGATAACATGATATCGAGGATTATTATATGCATGAGACTAAATGTTAAGATTATGGTAGATTATATCTTGTGAACCTGTATCTCTATAGTGATCAAATATTGTTATATGTCTAGATGAATAATGATATGTTCGATTGCATGTAGATGATATGTTTTTATGTAATAATATGTTTTGTTGAATGTAGATGATATGTTTTCATACACGAGTTTACATGTAATACCCCAATTTTCATAACAGAATTAATTAGGAATAATTGAGATTTATTTGATTAGAAAAATTGATTGGGAGAATATTTGGATAATAATAAAGGATTTATTTAACGAGAAATTAATTTGGGAAACCGAATCAAATAATTTAAATTGAACCGATAATTATTATTAGGTAATATTCGGATAAAAGAAAATTGGAATTGGATTGGAAATAATTTAATTAAATGAAGAATTTAATTAAAAAGGAAAAAAATTAAATAAAATTAGAAGTAATTAAAATAAAAGAAAAATCAATTGGGGAAGGGAGGACAGGGAACCGGTTTGGCTCGGTTCGCTGGTTCGGTCGGCTGGAGAAGTGTGATGGTTTTTATTTTAATTTGAAGAAGAAAGTTTAGAGGAGAAGGGGAAGAAAGCGAGAGAAAGCCCGAGAGATACAGGGAGAGGGAGATCGAGAGAGAAGAGAAGGCAAAATCGGGAGGGAGACGACGACGATGGCTTGTGGTGGTTCGGCGTGCAAACTCCGGGCCTGTGTGGGGCTGCTGGATGTCGGCGTGACGTACCGTGGTCGCGAACAGTGCGGGCTAGGGCACGGGTTCATTCAGTCCGTTTGTAATCGCTATTTGGGTTGCGATTTCTGACCAACGTAAGCATCTCTGCTGGGTTATGCATTGTATTTGGTGTTCTGATTTGCTTGGACGGATTTCTTGAATTTGTTGCTGCGAAGTATTAGACGCGAATTGAATGGGTAGTTGAATTCAGCCGAGTGTGGGCAATGACTCGCTGGCTGGGTGGTCCGAATTCGTGGTGAATCGGAGCGGGTTTTTCCTTCAACTGCTTCCCCAAGACGACAGCAGACTTCCAACGTGGAGTTTGGCCATTGGACCACCCTCCTCGAAGTGGTCTCCTCTCTGCCTATATAGAACTCCTCTCTGGAGAATTATGAGCGAAGGAAAATGAGTGAGGGACAGTGAGTGCTTGTTGAGTGAGGATGAGCTGCTGTTGAAGCTGATGGCCTTAGGTCGTCGAAAGGTCCTGCTGTCCTGGTTCTGTGATGCAAGGTAACAGAGGTAACGCCTTCCATCTCTTTTAGTACTTGTTGGTGATGTTTGGAAGTTGATGCTTCGGTATTTGGGTTGGTTCTCTATTTTGATTACCGATTGATGGATATTGTTGACTTGTCTTTACTTTTAGTTTGCTTATTGCCCGATATGTGTTTGGAATAGGTTGTATTGGTTGAAATGATGTTGTCCCTTTTTTTAGTTCTACCCAAGAGTCTTGTTGGGAGGTGTTATATTGATGAAGTTTGGTTCTATTATTGGATTTCTATTTTTTGGACAATGAATTTATTCTGTTACTTGGAGCTGAAGCAGTGAAGTTATTCTTTGATTGGATTATTTCTTGGTTAAACCGTATAGTTGGTGTGCATGTGAAATATATAGAATTTAGTTGGTTTAATTTTAGATTACCATTCGATAACTATATACTAGAAAATGGATTGTTCTGTATCTCTTTTGTTGTATGATGGATGAATTGTTGGAAACAATAATCTGTTGGTTCTTTATTGGTTGTTGAGGATGTAAAGATTTAATTATTATTGTATGGAATGCACTTCGATGGTTATTACTAGAAGCATGAATATTTTGGGATTGGTTTTGGTTGCTGGAGATATTAGGCATGTATGTCAAATTAAATTCTTCTACTGTGAGAATTAAGTTAAGTTATCTGCACTTTGATACATGCTCTGTACATTTGGATGATTTATCTACAGCCTTTCTAATCAGATAAAAAGGAAAAATAAATGTGCTATGTTGGTTATCATTTGGACAACTGTGAATATATAAGGTTCGTAATTATTATCGTTAAACAACTGCCACTGTTCGGTTTTATAAGGTAAATTCTTTGTATTGTCATTGATGGAATGAGCAACTCTTGTGGGTTATCGTTATCTCATTGCAAACATTAAGATATTGAAATTGTTATTGCGGGGTTGCTAAGTAATTTAGATGACTAATGAGATTTGTTAAGGGTTAAGTTTTATGAAAATTCAGTGATTGTTATTAATGAATAAATATCTGTTAAATTGGATAATTGTGATTTAAAGGGAAAAAGTATAAATTAAGGTTATTCGTTTATTGACTATGAAATTAATAGAAATTCGTTAAGCGATAATTAAATTATTAAATAATAAACAATGAATAATGGTATCACAGTTAAGATTTATAATTGATAAAAATATTAGTAAATAAATGATAATTATTTTGAAGGTATAAAAGAGAAGAATGACAACGTTAATTTCTGAACCGAGCTAAGGACTCCAAGTAAGTGATACGCATGCGCTTTGATTCTTAGGGCCCTACATCGCAAGAATAGAATATGCATGTTTCGTTGTCTACAATTTTCATATGCACGTTTGTTACAACTTGAAGATGGGCCGAACAGAACTGCTGGGTCAGGCGACAAGATCCTCGTAGATAACCCGATCACCCAGCCTAAAGCGTGAGTTTTAGCGAAAGACTTATAAATATTTATTTCGGCCCAAGAGGATATGGGCCTAGGTCCGAGTAATAATCACGAGAAAGTAATGATGCATAAATTACACTTCAGCTTCTGATCCTCAGCTACTCTTGCCTTTACCTGAAGTTTTGGGGGAAGAGTTGTTTGGGATGAGTGACTAACTCAGTAAAATATAGCTATACTAGGTGCATCTCATGCAAAACTGGTTTTTTCTATATTTTGGAAATTAGGGTTATGTTTCTCATTTTACCGTACATGGATTTTAATTTGAAATCTCTTATCATATTTTAAATCTGGCCCAAGGCCATCGATGATGCTTTTATCGAAAACTCATTGTATACATAGACAGCTATACCTCGCAAAATAGGTCATCATCATTTTCCAATCTGAAAACGTCATAAGTGAAAATGGGTGGTCACTTAAGGACTCACCCGCCACTCAACAGAGAAAAGGTGGTCACCCGTCGGCGACAACACCTCATGAGGTAGGAGGAAGTATAAATGACAGTGGTCCGTAAATCTAACACGTCACCCGGGTTGCCCCCGAAAACTCTGCGTTGGTACAGCTAATATAAGGGTTTCAAATAATGGGGCGAGAACTTTGCAGTGACAACCCGTATGATAAAATAAAACGGATACAGTTGCTCGCTATATGTAGGCTTATTTAATAGCTAAGACACCTAGAAACTCCAAATAGACGAGGGTTGTTGACGAGTAAGCTCGGCACATCCCATATATTTGATGATCACAAGCTCGTTGGCACATCCCATATATTTGATGTGCGAGTAAAGAGAATCACGATGTTTATGTTGACAAGACGCAAAAATACAACGCCAGGAACTGGGAAATTTGAATTTTCTATAAGTCTTAAAACCAAGGTAATTTAAACTTTTTAACTTTGGAGTTATTTTATAGATTTCGGGGAAATTAACAAAACAACCCCTGAATTTGGGAACCACTAAACAATTTTTGCTGACAATTAAAATACTCAACTATAAAAAATGAAAGACGTAAACATTGCCGTTAACTTGAGGAAAATGACACGATCATATCATTTCAAAGAACTCACAGTGAAAAAGTTAATATCCTTGGAAACAACTGCAAGAACTCGTGATTTCAGAGATTTAAGTAGAAAAGAACTAATTCCCATGGACAAGATGTGAGAAAATACCATATAAGTTGATTTTAATTTTTTTTTTGTTTTATAATTTAGAAGAATTTGTAAAAGAATATATAATGTTTTGGATATTGAATGATTTAGAATTATTTTACTGTTCATGAGAGAATCACAACTTATCTGTGTTTTTTCACGAATAAGACAATTGATTTGTTGCTTATTTGCAGAGGAAAAATGCAAAGGAAAGTCATCTTTTTCCTCTTAAGAAAATAATCTTTCTTGAATCCTATTTCACGGACGTATTCTACAGCAGAAATACAACGTTTTGTACAGGAAAATTTAACCGCAATGTTTGCTCAATATTTTTTCTCATAGTTGACTAGTTGATTGTTTTATTTAATACCTCAACGACGGTTTCTCTTGCTAACCTGAGCAACTGTCTCCTAGGGAATGGTAGCACACTCGCCGAAATCGTCCAAGCCTAACAAATGTGTAATGCAGGAATTTATGAATTTATTCTAAAAACATAAATGAAAAGGTCCTATATCGAGAATAAAAGTCCAATTAACATGTAAACGACTCATCTAATAATCCCGTCAAAATCCCCAACTTTATCATTCGGTAAACCAACAGTGTAAATAATACATCCCTCAATGTGTATATTCACACTGTAATTAACCCAACACAATTATTTTATCCTACATCATTTGGTTGTCATTAAATTCTCAATTCATAGCACATTAACTAACAAATCAACCATCGTGGTTTCTGGTCAATAACAAGTAAACCACTATGGTATTTTTTTTAACAAGTTAACCACTAACGTATGAAAAAATGACAAAGCCAGCATCTCGGTCACGTTCTTTGTTAACAAGTTGACGTGAGACACACAGTGTCTCAAGACACCGTCTCAAGACACCGTGAGACACGTAATGTCTGTCTCTCAAGACACCGCAAGCTACGCGGTGTCTGTCTCAAGACACCGCATAGCTCGCGATGTCTCAACAAGGTGAGACGTAAAATTTTGTCTGTTGTTCCGCTAAATAATGGAAAGAAAAAGAGAATTACAAAGAGAGAACATTGTCGCAGCGTTCATCGGCGTTTGAGAAGAAAGATGTTACAGCCTCTGGAAAGAAAGACGCCCAAGTCTCAAGACACCGCAGTTTCTTGTGGCGTCTTGATTGAAGACACCGTAGTTTCTTACGGCGTCTTGACTAAAGACATTGCAGTCTTGTGGCATCTTGATTGAAGACACCGCAGTCTTGTGGTGTCTTGAGTCAAGACACCTCAATGCAGGTCTCTTGAATCAAGACACCTCAAATGAGATGTCTTGGTCAAGACACCATTTGAGGTGTCTTGACCAACACCACAAATGAGATGTCTTGAGTCAAGATGTCGCAAGACACTGTGGTGTCTTGAGACTTGAGCGTCTTTCTTTTCAGACGCCGCAACGTCTTTCTTCTCAGACGCCGATGAACGCTGCGACAGTATTCTCTCTCTATAATTCTTTTTTTTTTTCCCATTATTTAGCTGAACAACAGACAAAGTTTTACGTCTCACCTTGTTGAGACACCGCGAGTTACGCGGTGTCTTGAGACAGATACCGCATAGCTTGCGGTGTCTTGAGAGACAGACACTGCATGTCTCGCGGTGTCTTGAAACATTGCGTGTCTCACGTCAACTTGTTAACAAAGAACGTGACCACGATCTTGGCTTTGTCATTTTCTCATATGTCAGTAGTTAATTTGTTAAAAAAAATACCATAATAATTGACTTATCATTGATCAAAAATCACAATGGTTGATTTTTCATTTTCCCCTTATTTTCTCTTTCTCTCCAAACCCTACCGCAAACTCTGCCTTTCTTACATTTGCCTGCACTCTCTTCTTTATTTTAATGTTTCTCTTTCCTTCCCTTTTACCATCTGCCCTTTTCTCTTTTCTATTCTTCTTTCATTTAATCATATACTTTTCCTCTTTACTTGTTTCCCTTTCGTCTTCTTGTTCTTATTATTATTTAGGGAAAATGACAAATCAACCATCGTGGTTTGCGGTCAATGACAAGTCAACCACTGTGGTATGTTTTCTAACAAGTTAACCACCAACGTATGTGAAAATGACAAATGCACCATCGCTGTCCGTAAAAAAGAGCTGATGGCCCCACCATGTATGCCTGGACGCCGCGGCGTCCAGGCAATTTGCCTCCAGACCATTTGCGTCCCTCTGTTAAGTCAGGTGAATTAATTCAGCAGAATACATAATCCGAGTGGTCTGCGATATTCGCATGTATTCTATCGTTTTCCCTTATTAGCTAACCCTAGAGAAGTCTGAGCTGCACTGAAGCGAGTAGAGAAAGGGATTTTGGAAAAGTTGAAGAATTTGTTGGAAAAAATGGCATCTTGGAGTGTTACAGAAGGTGGTATTAACCGTGAAGCTGAAGTGGGCCCTTCAGAGACATTATTGGCCAATGAGGAGGTACGTGGCTTTGCATTCTGTCTCAGCAAATTTAAACGAAGAGGACGATGAGGAACTCCGATCAGCATGCCAATCCACTAGTGATGAAGAGATGGACATGGCAGAGAGTAGATTGAGACGCCAACCAGAAGCAGAGTGCACATTTGTTGGTATGGGGCTAGGCAAAAAATATAGTTCCTTGAATAAAATTAGAGAAGAAATTGTTGATTATGCAATGGATAGTGGGTACGGGATAAAATTCACCCACAGTGATGCGCATCGATTGAGAGCTGCTTGTCAAGAAGGGTGCATGTGGCGGCTGCACGCCTCACAAATAAAAAATGAAATGACGTTTCAAATAAAGATGTACAACGACGTTCACACATGCTCCAGACAAATGGAAAGCCGCCATGCCACAGCCAAATGGGTGGCAACGCATTACTTGGACAGATTTAAAAGTCAGGCCGACTGGGCCATATCTTCCATAATTGAGACTGTCAGGAAGGACTTCAACGTCAACATTACTTCCAGCCTTGCTAGAAGGGCAAGAAATGCGGCTAAGAAAATTAACGAAGGGGATGCCAATGAGCAACACAAGCTCATATGGTCCTATGCTGAGGAGATTCGGAGGTCGAATCCCGGAAGTTCACTGCGTGTTGACCTCAATATGAGTGTATTTAAAAGGATGTACATGTGTTTGGATGCATGCAAAAGGGCAGTGCTGAATGGTGGTAGACCTGTTCTTTGTTTAGATGGCTGCCACTTGAAGGGAGCGACTCCGGGGCAACTGCTTACTGCTGTCACCATCGACGGGAACGATGGTATGTACCCGATTGCTGTAGCAGTTGTTGAAGCAGAAAATAGGGCTTCATGGAGGTGGTTTCTAGAATTGTTGCTGGACGATCTAAACACCCCTTTTGGCAATGGGTGGACGATTATTTCTGATCGACAAAAGGTAAGGTGTTATGCACTGCTTTTGCATTATGTGTTTATGTTTGTCATATATTACCAATGTCTGTCTCATATTATGCATCTTTGCAGGGACTAGTGCCAGCTGTGAGAGATGTGGCATGGCAAGCAGACCAGCGGTTTTGCATCCGACACCTGTATGCCAATTTTCAAAAACAATTTAAAGGCAAGTTGTTGAAAGATGCAATGTGGGCTGCATCAAGAGCCACAACAGTGAGGCAATTTGAGAAAGAGATGGCCAAGTTACGTGTCCTTGACCTGGCGGCCCATGACTATTTACGTGGAATAGAGGCGACATGCTGGGCCAAACATGCCTTCTCTTCGATCCCAAAGTGCGACATAAGCCTCAACAACCTCAGCGAGTCCTTCAATGCCTGCATCCTACCCGCCCGGGACAAACCTATTCTAAGTATGTTCGAGATCATTCGAAAGGGCATCATGGGTAGGATCGTCAAAAAATATGAAAAGATGGCTCAGTCGACCGAACGGTTGTGTCCAATGATCAGCAACCGCCTCGCCAAAGTACAACATGCCAGTAGAAATTGGAGCCCTCAGTTTGCAGGAGCTGCCCAGTTTGAGGTCAGCAACGGTACCGACATGTACGCTGTTGATTTGGAAAGGTGTACCTGTACATGTTACCGGTGGGAGTTGACCGGCATCCCGTGTGTGCATGCAATCCCGTGCATTCACTTCATGAGGAGATCTCCTGAGGATTTTGTGCATTGGTGCTATCACCCGGAAACATACATGGTGATGTACTCCCACTTTCTCCGCCCCCTTAATGGACCAATCGAGTGGCTTCCTGTGACGAATCTTGATCCAATTATCCCACCGCCTTTTAAAAGGCTTCCAGGAAGGCCACGCGTCCGTCGAATACGGGATGTGGACGAGGCCCCCAGCCGGACAGTGCTAAGCAGAAGACATTTGAGCGTCACGTGTGGGCGGTGTGGTAGTGTGGGGCACAATGCCCGCACGTGCGAAGGGGGAGGCCAATCCAGTGCAGGGGCTGGCAGTGGCAACACAGGGAGAGGCAGAGGCAGCAGAGGAAGGTCGGAGGACACCTTTATGGGGTTCAGAGTTCCTGATATAGTTCATGAGACGCAGGTCCGTGCATTATCACGTTATGCTTTCAATTGTTATTTGAAATATGCTCATTTCCTTTTCAATGTGATCTGCAGGAGTCTGATACGGAAGGTCCTCCCACACAAACGTACACAAATGTGGACCTTAACCTGCCGTGATACAATTGTTTTTTCTTTCGACAAATGTACATGACAGTGAAATGGCACTGATGTAAAGTTGTGTTTTTCTGATATAAAAAGAAGTTTTGCAAATTCAAAGTTTTGGGTTACTAAGTTAATGTTTTTTTTTTCAATTCCAGGGGCGTTACAACTAATCAATTGACCTGACTTCATAATTTTTTAAAAAATTTGACATAATATGCCTTGTTTCTTTACTCCCCCAAAGCTACTCTCGTACATCCTGCACAAAAAATAATCCCAAACAGTTCCAATATCATCCACTAAATGTAAATTATACATAACATCTTTTTAACAACATATCATTGACCTACACTACGCCTTCTTCTTCCTAGTCGGTTTCGGGCGCAAATCCGTGATCAGGAACGACAAGTGCGGGTCTAGAAATACTCTATCTGCTCCGGCGAACAACGGCCCCTCATACTAAAAGGTTGGAGGTTCGTGCAGGTGGAATTGTTCCTTAATTTTGCATTTTCCTATCACCTCCATCCCCGCAGGGGTACACCGGAAAACGCCGAACGGCCTGTAATGCAAAGGGAACAATTACGTGGAAAGCAATATTAAGAATGTACACAAGGGAAACTTCTTACCGCTGTTTGTCAGTGGGAGCTACGATAATGGATATGGATTCCGGCAGTAATTTCTGGTACGCGTATTGCTGGTGCAGGTCAACGGACGACATAAAACAATCATGTTTCGGGTGTGTCTGCAATGTAAACAACGCATTATATGATATCAATGTAAACTGGAGACGCGAGCTGAATACTTACGTGAATCCACCCTACGGTGAGTAGACCATGTTCATGTTGATGTCTGAACACATGTACGTCTGCGCCGTCGACCGCATAACACTGCATATAAGTTTGGATGAGTACTTAGATAAAAGCTTATAAACTAGCACACAACGAAGGCCTCTCACAGTATCTGCCGTGCCCTTCTGCTCCGGGAAGATGATCTCGCTGACGACGTACTCTTTGTCGGTCAGCTTTCCCCAAAGAATTGCGCATGTCTCAATGTTCCTTCGAAGATTACCCTGACAATAATCCTTGAACTTACTCATCAAATCATGAGCCTGCAACCAAAATGTCAAAAAAGGGTGAGCGTAAACATTAATGAACACACATATATACGGAAATGAAAGACATACCACGCGCACAGTTCTCAGGGGCGGCGGCTCCAGAGGCACCGCTGGAGGAATATGTTGGCTGCTTCCAACAGGGTTGCTGCCAATTAAAAACATGTCATTACATGAAACAAAATAAAGTAACAAAGTGGAATTAGCGTTCAACGGAATTAACTTACAATCGGAATGTCGTATCAGGTGCGTCTGAGGAGGATGACGCGGATGCAAAATGGGGTGATCGCCTGTCACCTGGGTTCAGGGCTGCCGCCATGTCACGATGCCACTCGGCAGATTGCATATGCCATTGTTGTGCTATGGCCCACCTATCTTCTGCGAGCTTGGCCGCTTCTTGTATTTGGACCTGTTGCATTTGCAGCTGCTCTTGCATTTTTTGCATGTGGGTCATGGACATATGGTGGAGCTCCTCCATCCTGCTCATCCAAGCGAACGTCTCATCAGGCATCGAACTAAAATGAGATGCCTGAGGAGGAGGAGGTTGTTCAGGAAACGGGACTGAATGCCTTGGCTCTGACCGGGGTGGATGTCTTGCTTCCTTCTTTGACTTGCGCATCCATTCCCCTCCAGTTTGGGTGATCCCCATTCGGTCCACTAATGAATTGTTGTAAATGTCATTGACGGACTCTTCAATTCTAGGTTCCGTCTCCGGGATGGGAACCCCTAACTGCTCAACGATACTCTGGATGAGCCAGTTGTACGGCAGTGACTTCGCTGAGTTGTTGAGCACCTCTTGCATGTGGCTCAGGATGATATATCCGATGTCCACCTTTTGTCCTGTGAACACCTTCTCTAGCATGTAGAGATCCATGCTGGTAACAAGGTCTCGATGCCCATTCCGGTGCAAAATTGTGTACGTCATTATCAGATGGATCAATCGGGCTAAGGCATTCAACTCCTTGCCCTTTGGCTTGCTGTACTCGGCAACCTCGGGACCCTGATGCAACAATCTAATCACCTCTAACCCACGTCCTTGTTTGACGAATGGTGGCGCCCGAGACATCTGATAATATTCATCGCTTGGCTCCTCCAACACACATCCAAGCATAATGTTCACATCATTGGCCGTGAACCTGACCTCATGTCCAAAAATATATGTGTGCACCTCTAAGGGTTGGGTGGAGATGCTCAGATTTGCATAGAACAATCGTATAACTCGCTCGCAATAACTGCCCCTCATCCGGCACAACCCGGCTAACCCAGCAGCCTCAAGCATACGATCAATTCCCATCTCTGCGAATGAGTCCAAATCTACTATCTTGGACACAATAATGGTACGGCGTTGGATATCTTCTACGAACCGTGCTTTACAATTCCGGTTCCAATATAGTTTCGACCTTGAACTGACATGCCTCGGGGGCCGAGGCCTATTACTCGATCGCAAACAAGGTCCTTACTGTCACTTAGCCAAATTACTGATGATCTTATTTCTTTTGCAGGTATTAACTTCGAGGATGATTCTATTTGGGATGTTGTCCCAACGGATAAGGAGCAACCTGTGCATGTCTTGACTTGGGACACACGTGATTGTTATGAGCTTCATCAGACGGGAATTTGTCTTCCCGGCATCCCAAACGTGTAACCTTTCAATTCTGCATATTTTTATTTATTTCTTATTTTTATTTTCATGGCAAACATTGAGCCTATTTTGTGAGGGTAAAGCATGGTTATAAGCTTTACCCATTCATGCATTTAGATTGTTGGTTAGGTTAGATGGTGATGATTGAGTTATGGGCTAAGTCCAATCCTTTTCAAGCCCAAGGAAAGAGCAAGCCCAAAGAAAACATCAAGGAGCTGCCACGTGTACGCCATGCATGTTCTTCCACCAGCTTTAATCTCGGCCATTCATTCCACATTCATCCAAGAGCCTGCATATTGCCACCCACATGCCTCATCTTGGCCGTCCATCATCTGCCTCATCTCGACCGTCCATCACCCCTACTCATCATCACCTAGGTTATAAATTTCCATGGTTAGACGCATTGAAAGACAATTTTTGACAAGATTAATATATTACTATTTCCCTTCCCTGTGAGGAGATTCCGACTCCGTCGAGCGGCCGCCCCGGATCTTCGAATCCGAGACGAAGTAGAGGACTTCCTTGTTAGCAAGCTCGTGGTGCTTGAGCTAACTCGTAAGTTTTCCCTTTTCAAACTTCCATTGGGAGTTTGAGCGAGGGAAAACCGAACCATTGCCCGCGATCGGTAGATTTTCTTCGAAAATCTAGAATCCGTGAACCTAACGTTAGATAGTTCCCGGATCCGATCAAAGGTCTACATCTCCGTCCCTGTCATTCTTCGTGAGTTGCTAACACGTACTTCCTTTTGCAGGTCGTCTCGTGTCATGAACCCACTTGAACGGGTTGGATCGGGTCGCTGGAGCAGCCGGCTTCTCCTTCTTCAGGCTCAGCGGTTTCTTCCACCGCCGCCACTACATCGGCTTCGAACGCCGCAGTTTGAACAGGTTCAACTGCCTCCATCGTTGCCTTCCCACGCTTGGAGGTCAATTTCTTAATCCGGGATTGCATTCTGATAGTTGAGAGTAATTCACCAACCTGCAATATAATAACCCACACAACATGTCTCAGTTAGTTTTCCATTTTTTTTTTTTTGGCGTCCAGCCCAAAAGTGCCTGGACGCCGCGGCGTGCAGGCCAACATTGCCTGTGCGCCGCGGCGTCCAGGCCAAAAATTGCCTGCACGCCGCGGAAATGTGACCGGCGCCGAAGAGACTTCGAAGAAACTTCGAAGAAACGCAGCAAATCTACCTCAAATCAACATATACACACAAATCTACCTCAAATCATCAACATATACACACAAATCTACCTCAAATCGTCGTCGGACGTAGCTCCTCTCCTCTCTTCGTCGCACGCAGATCCTCTCCTAGTCGCACGCAGCTCCTCTCCTCGTCGCACTCCTCGTCGCAAGTCTGTCGAGAGTTGCAGATTAGGGCTTGAAATTTGGGCGAAATTGGTTTAAGTATAAATTTTTTATTTTTTATTTATTTCAAAATCATTTTGGCCTGGACGCCGCGGCGTGCAGGCCAAAATTGCCTGGACGCCGCGGCGTCCAGGCATACATGGTGGGGCCATCAGCTTTTTTTTACGGACAGCGATAGTGCATTTGTCATTTTCACATACGTTGGTGGTTAACTTGTTAGAAAACATAGCACAGTGGTTGACTTGTCATTGATCGCAAACCACGATGGTTGATTTGTCATTTTCCCTATTATTTATTTTTTCCTTTAATCTTTCTTTATTTCACTCCATCCATTTCATTTTGCCGCCCAGATGGTTCCCTCCCCCCATTTTCTTTTTCATTTCACTTATTTCTTAATTCCATTTCTTCATTTAATTAACTTAGTAAATAATTGTATTTTAATTAACTCATTTCCAATGTTCCAACTTTTCCTGAATGTCACTAAACAACGGTCATCAGTTCAAATTTAATTATCTAATCTTATTTCTTAATTAATTTTTTCTGTTTGAAAATTATCATTTTCTACAAATTTGACCAATTGACCAAATTTTCATATGTGGCCACTATGCAACAATTTGGGTCAAACTTTCAAAAATTTGACTGATACCAACGCGAAAAATTTACATGTGGAATTTCTTATTTAAAAATTTCACAGGTTTTACACATTTTGTTGTTTACCATTTTACTAGCACGTTACGTTGTTTAATGTTTTTATAAGCAAGTTTACAGTTTATAAGCATGATCTGTGAATTGTATGTTGGTTGTTTTATTAAATACCTCTAATAGAGAATGTATACATTCATGAGCATCATGCATCATAGTTTTCAAAATATACGAATATGGTTTCCATGCATACTTTTGAAAAGGAAACAAAGAAGAAACAAAACGATTACGAAATGTTGAGAAGGAAACAAAGAAGAAACGAGACAGTTATGAAACATAAAGAAATGAACGTAAATGGGTGTGACGAGATGTGAGGTTGAGTTGGCTGCTCCTCCTCGTCAAGTTTAGACATCTCCAACGCCTTTCAAGATTAAGACAACAATAAACATAAAATGGGGTCCTCTGGGGATGTGAGGTTGAGTTGGCTACTCCTCGTCGTCAAGTTTAGACATCTTCAACACCTTTCAAGATTAAGACAACAATAAACATAAAACGAGGTCATCTAGGGATGTAAGGTTGAGTTGGCTGCTCCTCCTCGTCAAGTTTAGACATCTCCAACGCCTTTCAAGATTAAGACAACAATAAACATAAACGTGGTCGTCTGGGGATGTGAGGTTGAGTTAGCTGCTCCTCCTCGTCAAGTTCAGACATCTCCAACGCCTTTCAAGATAAAGAAAAATATAAAGGGGTCGTCTAAGGGATGTGAGGTTGAGTTGGCTGCTCCTCCTCGTCAAGTTTATACATCTCCAATACCTTTCAAGATAAAGTAAAGTAATGATCAAGTAAAGAAAGGAACAGTAAAGTAAAGTCAATATAAAGCAATGTTAAGATCAAGAAAACGGTAAAAGAAAAGAAACAGAAATAGAAAATGAAAAGAGATTTAAAAGTTGCATGACATGTGCATCATACCTTTTATTTTATATCACTTACTGAGCCTTAGACTCATTAGTTAAGTCTTGTGACGTAGGTACATGCACAGGTGAATAGACTAAGAGGTAGTCGATGAAGGATTTGCATTGGTGAATCTTGTGGCTGGCTGGGCTAAAGAATTCAATGAAAATTATTTGTAAAAGGGTTTGTAAATTATTTAATATTCTTTAATGCTTGTTTTAGTTCCGTTGCGTTTCAGAAAAGGATTTTATTACTTTTGCTGTAATTGAAAATTTTTTGAAGTAAAGAGTTTTAATGATCGGGTTTTATAAAGGAAAAATACTCTGACGCTTTTATAAAAATAAAAGTTTTAAATTTACATGATTTTTTTAAGTAAATAAAAACTAGGTCGTTACATAATTTCCCTAAGTTATAATTATTTTACTTTGCAACGTAAGCTTTCATAGCTAGTGGACGACGACGATTGGGCAAGAAAGAGATGCGAGCGTTGCGAATGAGACGATCAATAGGTTGACGATGTTAGTGGAACAACAATCTCATCAATCAGGACGACAGTCTCAAACCATAGAGAAGCTTATGGAAATCAATGCGCATGGAAACGAGCGAGTCGCCGAGCAACGAGTGGCTGTACAACAAGTTGTAAGCTGTAGAAATTGCAGTGACTACGACCTCCTCAGTTTGATGTAGATACTACAAACCCATACGATGTGAAAGAATGAATAAGGACTATGGAGGTCATGTTTGCATATGCCAAGATAAAATAAGAGGAGACAGTAGCATTACTAGGATATTACAACAGTGTTAGATTGTGACGTGTATTTATGGGAAAAATATTATGTGATAAAACTTAAGTAGGAAAACATGAAGGAAAAACCATAAAATTGAGATTCTGACACATGCGGACGACTCAAGGACAAGAGATGTCATCTGCAAACGTATGGGACGTTGCCCCTGAGTCTTGGGATGACTCATGACATGATTTTTTGCCCTAACTTCGCTTTTACCGTGAAGTTTCAAACGCATGCGGACCAAGGCGAATGCATGCACACGGGGGCATTTCAAATCTGTCCAATTTCTGGACACTTTCAAATGAGTGCGGACACATGAATGAGGAGGCCATTCTTCATATGATGACAGATTCGGACGATGCGGACGAAGGCAAGGATGCCATCCTTCATCCAGAAGTGCAATTCTGCCTTAGGATTAGTGCCTTTCAGACTCGTGCGAGCGAGACCAGGACCAGTCGTCCCATCCGAAACACCCCAGATCTAAGATCAATTAAGGTTAAATATTATAAATTCTTGTCGCGTAGTCCATTAATATGCACTTAGGGAGACACGAGGACGCGACCCCATGCTGGACGCCACTCCTCTCCCCACGCCTCCCTTGCCATTTGGTGTACTTCTGTCTCCTTCCAGCAATGGCTCTACGATTTATCCATTTCTCTTTTGCAACTTCTTCCCAGTCTTCTCCTACGTGTTAATTTTTATCAAGCGCGTGAGTGAAGTCTTCTTCGAGAGAGTTCCTGTGAGGGAGAGAAAATTGTCTGGGTGTGTGAAGCCATGAGTGAAGCTAGGCTCTGTAAGCTGAGGAGTAAGCTGGTGAGCTTGGAGTCTTTGCTGTCCGTGAGTAAAGTCTTCAACTAGGGTAAGGATTGGGTAGTGTCTTCGCCATGAAAGCTCTACCCTCAAGTAGTGTGCGTGAGTTGTGTAGATTTTGTTAATGTTAGTTTCCTACAATTTGATATACTGTTGTTAGTGTTATTATTGTTAGTTTCTTGTAATTCTCTTCACTGCAGCCTTAATTCCTTTACTATAATTGCTTTACCTTCATATATATTATGCTTTACTTTCATAGAAATGTGATGATGGAATGATAATTGATGACGTTAAGCTTGTTGAATAAGATGTTGAACTGGAGAACGTACTATGATGCGATAGGTATGAATGAACTAGGAATTTCCTCGAGGATGATTCGGTTCTGTTATTTGAATGCCTTACATTGTTGTAATTTTCCCTAGCTTATTCTGTCATGTTATTGTTGTTGGAATCTCTGTGTAATCAATCCGAGCATGCCTAATCAACTGTTTTCATACTGCTTCCTAAATCTAAGCATGTGTAATTAGATAAAATCATATCTCCTTTAGAATGTTAATTGACTGGATAACTAGAACTTGAGCATGTAAATTAACTAGAATAACTAACGAACTAGAATAATTGTAATCTTCGTTGTGCATGTTAATTAATTATAATAACTAACTAGACTAATAAATGTAATCTTTCTTTAGCATATTAATTAACTAGGAATAATAATTGAAATCTTTCTTTGACCATGTCTAATTAACTTGAGCATGTTTAATTAATTAGAATTATGAATCTGACTATCCTTGAACATGTTTAACTATTTAATTAACTAATTAACTAGAGTAATAAATGTAAAACAATTGTAACAACTTCGAGCTTTGTTGATGTTAATTCATTTGCTGTTAATTTCCTTTATTTTCCTGACTATAACTATTTACTAAACTGAAATACTTAACGATACAAAAGTGATAAATGAGAATGTTTACTAATGGTAGTGCGTAAATGTGTAGTGCTATTTTACTATTAATTGTCCTGTGATTTCCTTACTTTTGTCCCTTCATGATTCACTATTTCATTTCCTTAATGCCGCTACTTAATTTCCTTATGTCGTTTGCTATAATTTCCTTGTGTAACTAGTTAATCTAAGTAGGATAACAAATCAATATGTGTATGTTTAACCAACTTATCTGAGCATGTTAACTAATCACTCTTAGTAGGTTTAACTAACTTTACAGGTTAACTAATTGATTGAGTATGTTTAATAATGATGCTTAATATTAATGTGTACGATATCATTAGTCAACTTCTCTACAATTTTCTAAGCACATTTCCATTATGTTCCTTGAGCTAATTGTTGTCTAAGCGTGTCTCCTTTTCTAATTGTTTGAGCATGTTAGTTTAATTAAGTATTCGTACAATTATTTTACCATTCCTTTTAATTAATAGATGAGCATGTTCTATTTCTAATTGTTTGAGCATGTTTAGTTAATCGTAATTAATCACATGTTACTTACCACTTCTGCCCTGAGATTATGTATGCCATTTTTTGTTTCAATTCGTTCTCATAATAGTTCTCTGTTATGTGCTTCCAATTACTATTTTTCATTATATGCATTGTTCATTATGGTTACCTTCATTTATGTGCCGTTATTCATATATGTGTGTTGTTTAATTATTGTTTACTTTCATTTCAATGTGTTATTCAATTATTTACTTTCATTCGTGTGCTCTATTCAATGATTGTTACTTTCATTTCTATACATTATTCAATTATGTCATACTATATCATCATGCATCATGCTAATAAAAACAAATAGGGAGTGTTGCCCTGGGGGTGGTACTTACACATGTATTATGTGAGGGAAAAATGTTAAGAAAATGAAGGAAAAAAAAAGAAAAGGGAGTTGGAAGGCGGATGGGTAGCGGATCTAGTCTGGCAGCTAGGCAAAGCCACTACCTTGTCGAGAACGGAACGGGAACCTAGTTGCAAGTAGAAGGTTAGATCTGATAAACTATACCATTCCATTTGGGTTCTTTAGTCTCTAACTCGATGTACGAGTAAGAACGAAAAAACATAATGAAAAGATTGGTTTGCGGCGGTACCCATTCCAAAAGAACTAAAGAGAGGCATAACATACTGCATAACCCTTTTCCTTACTGGGCCATTAGGCTCACGTCTTACTTGTGGTATAGGTGCATATACGAGGAAACGATGAACAAATCAAAATACAGAGATCAAGGATTTGGATGCGCTAGAACTTGTGGCTGGTCAGGCTAAGAGAAGTAAAAGATGAAGTGATTTGCAATTAACGTGTAATGCTTTGTTTAGTATTTCTTCCTTAAATGAATTATTTATGCTTCCGCTATGTTTTGATAAACCCGCTATATTTCTTTATTTGACTTCTGCTGTATTTTGGTAAATGATTTTATAACGATTTTCATAACGGCTAGAACGAAAAGAGTTTTAATGGTCCGGCTTTCGAAGGGCACTCTAATTATATTTCTAACAAAAGGTTTTCCGCTGTTTATAAAGGAAAATTTTTAAATTTATTGCATTTTAAAAAGGATTATAAAAAGTCGGGTCATTACAACTGTGCATCATAAATGCTTTGCAGCTAACGAAGAAATGCTTTCTAGCTAATGAAGAACTCCCAAAAGTTTGAGTCTATCACTCAAAGGTTGGAAACTATATCTTCAAATGTTGGAGAATGGTGGTGTGTATCCTACTGCCAAGCCTACTCATTCTTAAAAGAGAAAGAAGAGTAAACAAAAAGTTAGGAGAAAATCATGAGCATGTCATATCACGTAATGTGTATTTATAGCATTTGATTGACACTGCTTATTGAGTATTAGTCTCATAATTTGAACCTTGTGGTGTAGGTATCTATGACAACAAGGATGCTCTTGTAGAAGATGTTGTTGAGGATGGGTTTCCATGTGTGAGCCTTAGAGGTTGTCTAGTGATGGTGTGACTACCCAGTTTTCATAAGCTTTTAAAATACGTGAAATTTAAAACTTTTGTAAAATAATTAATGTCATTCATAATCAGAGTGCTAAAACCAGGCGTCAAACCCTTTCATTACATTCGTTACAAAAATAATTTATTAAAACATAGAAGAAGCAAAAACTTTTTAATTAAAACACGCTAAGTAAATCGCTACTTTTACAAAACACTTTACTCTTCTTTTGTCTGACTAGCCACAAGCTCTGCTTGTGTAAATCTTTCATCGACTGCTTTGTAATTTTGTTCATCGTTCTTCTCATCATTCATGTATACCTACACCACAAGTAAACTGTAATTCTAAAAGACTTATTAAGGAAAGGGAAAATGCATACAGTATGTCTCTCTTTAGTTCACTTGGAATGGGTCTACACCAAACCAATCTTTTCATTACGTTTCATACATTCGTTCATTCATAACTCGTACATCGAGCTAGAAGTTGAAGGAACACGTACTAGATGGACTAGTTGATTGATCTCTAACCTTATGTAGGCTAGATCCGGGCTATCCATCCGCCTATCAACCCCCCATCATTCATTATTCATCATCATTTGTTCATTTCATTTTTCCTCACTCATGCGAGTGAGTACCACACCGAGGGCACTCCCTACTTGTTTCTACTATCATGAATGCATGTTGACACAATATAGAAAGAACAATGATTAAACAATGAAAAGCAAGAATAACATAAATAATAAACAATGAATGATAAGAATAACATTAATTGAAAGCAAACATGGAAACAAGTTGAAAGTGACACATAACATAGCGAGATGAATATACTATTAACTACTAGGTATCCAAAACAATTTATAATGGGATCATGCTTTTATCGATTAAACATGCTTTTATTCGATTAGTTAAACTTGTTACAATTAATGATCTAGTTAATTAAACATGCAAAGAGTCTTATTAGACATGTTCAACTTATTTGTGGGTAAATGACAAATCAACCATCGTGGTTTGCGATCAATGACAAGTCAACCACTATGATATATTTTTTAACAAGTTAACCACTGACGTATGGGTAAATGACAAATCCAACTTCGCAGTCACGCTCACTGTTAACAAGCTGACAGAGCATTTGGCTTTTTGATTTTCAGAATGGCGACGTTTTGAACGCCCCGGCATTCTGAAAATTCATTGGAATCATTTCTAATTGACGGAAAATGCATTGGAATCATTTCTAAAAAGGGCAAGCACACAGTCTGGATGCTTGAATTCAATCGCAGGAAACTTCAATTGCAGTCTCGATCTCTGAGAGACTGGTCTATATGATACCGGTCTTGGAAGAGAGTTCTAAGGAGAAAGAGGATATACAGGAGGAAGGAAGAGATGGGGACGAAGAGAGAGATTTAAGCCAGAGCTTGACGTGGATGAGGACGGTTTGGCCACGCTGGAGAAGATGATTAATCGCCCATTTGAGAGCATTTTGGCTGCCTTTGTCGATTGCCATTGCAACCAAACCATTCCCTCCTTCCCTTTTCAGCTCCATATTTTTTTGTCGGCAACCACATTTTCTCTTCCTAAAAACAAACAGATAACTCAAACATCTAACACTTTAATCATCCGTTCTTGTTTCTGCCAAAATCTCTCTCTCTCTCCTTTGGCCAAGAGAGACTTGTCAACTATTCTTTCTCCCTCTCGACAACATAGACTCACCTGAACCTCTCTCTAATCTCTCTCCCTATCTCTCCTGAATTAGACATGTGGGTTACAGCAAGTTTGATTTTTTCAAACCAACAACTCCATTAATGCCTCTGCTTTTTTCTGCCTCGGCTAGAATCTCACCACCTGTGATTAAAAATGGCTTTTTTAGAAGGTTGTTAATTTTGTGTTCGGCCATTCTTTTGTTCTCACTTTCTCCTACGTTTCTGCAACACCAACCTTGAAAACATCAAGCGAAGATTAAGACACACAACCATCCATCCTTCAGTATCTCTGAGACCGTTGCCTCACAGGGACGGCGGTCTCTATGAGACTGTCTTTGTGAGACATAGTCTCTTAGAGACGACGTCGCAGTGTTTTGTTACGGTAAATATAACGATTCAGTTTTTATTTACTTAAAATCGCGTAAAATTTAAAACTTTTCTTTTTATAAAATCAGAGTAAAACTTTTCTTTATAAAATCTGAGCGTTAAAACCCTTTTCTTAAAAAATTTATCAATTCACAGCCGAAGTAAAACGAAGCATTAAAGAATGTTAAATAATTTACAAACTCTTTTTACAAATAAATTCCTTTTAAATCCTTTAGCCGAGCCAACCACAATATCCACCCGTGCAAATCCTTCATCAACTACCTTTAACCTGTTATTCTGCTTCTCGTACGTACCTACATCACAAGACCTAAACTAATGAGCATATTGCTCAGTAAGTGATAGACTAAGTGTAATGCACACGATGCATGATCACACGATGCATTACAGAGGAGATCCGTATCTCATCTGTTAGTCGGGGCGATGGATAAGTCTAGGTCTCGTGGCTTAACCGTATTTTCGACTGAGAAACACACCAATCAGGGTGTCACCACGAGCCATACCCATACACTTTTGTTGAAGACATTGGGGATTTCAGAACAAGAGAATTGAGAATCTTACGATTCTCGTGGCTTAACCGTACCTCACCGCTCCCAAAGTGGGAGTAGGCACTCCAATAGGGGTGTCACCACGACAACCATTCACAATCCTCTCGAACTCCCACATGCCTATTTACATATATTTTAGAATGACACACAATATGCTCGTGCCTAAAAACAGTCCTATATGATTATATAAATAAACACATCATTAAAAGAATCTAAATCTAGTAAACACACAACATGCAACCTGAATTCTTGCGATGTGGGGTCCAAAGACCAAAGTACAGTAAGTATCAACTTACCTGGCATCCTTAGCACAATTCAAAAATTAATGTTGTCATTCTTCTCTTTTAGACCTTCAAAATAATTACATAATTACCATTGATTTATTAATATTTTTATCAATCATAAACTCTAAACTTTGATATCGTTATCCCTTGTTTATTAATTAATCATAATTATCGCTTTACAAATTTCCATTAATTTATCTTCATTAATTTATAGTCAGTAAACGAATAACCTTAATTCATACTTTTTCCCTATAACACTTAACAAGTTCTATTAATCAACTTAATTACTTAGCAATTTCACAATAACAAGCCAACAATGTTGCTCGTTCTATCAATGTGCCCTGATGATAAAAAGAATTACTTTATAAAACTGAATAGTAGCAGTTGTTTAACGATGATAATTACGAGCCCTATATATCATCTAGACAAACAACCAGAAGCTAATTCGAAGTCAATAACCTTCAACAATTTGATAACATTAATTCTCATTCATTAAGTGATAGAAATTGCTTAATCCAAATTAATACGAAATCCAAATGAATGCGGGCACGATATTATTCCCAATTAATGTCATACCAAAATGTTGTAGTCCAATCACACCAAACAACAGTTTCCATCACTTCTAACTTCATGGCCAACAATGGAGCATTAATCCAATAACAAAGCACATGATTGACATGCAACACTTTACCAAAACTAGAGGCAATAATATGCAAGGAGCATACCAAACCATACTAAACAGAGGGCATTTCCATACATTCTGACATTCAATAATTTGATCCAACATGTTTCTAAGTCCACCGAACAATGACAAACTACATATCATAGCAAACAATCCATATCATTTTTGGGACATATAAATTATTGCTTCCAACAAATCAGAACAACTCTTCATAGTGCATAACTCCAACTAATAGATCAAAAGCAAGAGGTAATATTCACATTCTTCTTCTACCAAATTCCAACCCATCAACAGAGTATTTTTAACACATCAAATATTACATAACTATTTCAGAACTACAAACCAAGCATCGGCCAGCACCATCCAAACAAAATCCAAGCAGTAAACAACAACCAATTTCAACAGAATGTTACTCCAACTATGAACAGAACATCACCCAAATTTCATCAAATTGAACTGTCAACATATTACTAAATCCAGACAAAACAGATAACAAAAATAACCATTACCTGCAGACTTCGCCCTTTATAGTTTCGGCCTTAACATCCTCTCCACAATTCTTCACAGTCATTCACGGATTAATGAACACACAGAGAACAGAATCACCTTCTGTATCCACCCACTGCTGCCATCCATTTATAGCCGAGAGAGGAGATTGTCACTGCCAACCTATATAGGCAGAGAAGACGTCTACGCTAGATAATTGTACACTTCAAGGATGGAGGTCCAACCAGCGATGGCCATGTGGAAGTCCTTATCCTGCCAGCTAAGTCATTGACTTGTCCAATTTAGTTGGGAACCAACGGAACCAATCCCAACTAACTTTTCCACCAACCAAGTCCTTGCCATCACCCATTCATCACAAATTATCCCTGTCATCGCCAATTTGCGCACCGAATTGTTCACTTCAGAGTTCAGAGTTGAGCTACCCCAAAATCAACCATTGAAACACTTACCTTAGACACCCACGAAGAGAAATGTAGCCTCCCGGTTGCTTGCCCCGTTACTACCTCGAACATTCCAAGCCCTAGATCGATGCAACATGCCGGAAGTCAGTCGTTGGGCACGCCGCGAGAGAGCCCAACTCATCGCCGTCATCTTCGTTCGCCCGTCGTCACCTGAGCTCCGACGCCTAAAGATCGCCCGTCGCGATCTCCCTCTTCGTTCCCCTGCCTCTCTCGCTCGTTCTCTCTCTCTCTCTCTCTCTCTCTCTCTCTTTCATTTAAATGACCTTCTTTTTTCATTGAAATGGCCGAAGGCCATTAACGTAATTCAACCTAATTCAAGTGATTATCCATTTCCTTTAATTCCAATTGCATAATGTCAGCAAGGGATAAATCACATAATATTTGATAAATCTTTCATTAATTACTCTCCTCCATTTATAATCCCATTTAATTAACTTAATACTTCTTACTTAATTTACTCCCACTTTTATACTCAATGCCTCATTTAATCTTTTCTTACATTTTAATCTCACTTTATGTATTTTCTTCATTTAAAACCAAATTACTCAAATACTTCAGATCAAGTTGATCTAAAATTGGTTTATTCCGTATATGACAATTACGTCATTATGAACGTCATTAGTAATATCCCAGATACTTTATTCGACTAATTCAAATTTCTCTAATTATTTTTCAATTTATTATTTTAAATTCCAATATAAAAATTCGGGATATTACAATCATCCCCACTTATTTAAATTTTGTCCTCGAAATTTGCTCAGCGTCATTATTCCTTCAAGCTACAACTAATATTTTTACACGCAACATCCAAAATATTACTTCTGTAGGGCACAAGGACTTAGCAAAAGTCTTATTTCACATCTAAATTATCGAATTGAAAACCACATTTGCCTTAAAATAAAAAACGTTCGTCCAAAGTTATTTCTTTTCATCAGATAATTTATGTCAAATCACCGTAATGTGAATGACTTTATTGCATTTTGAAGATACTAATCCTTCAAAATCTTGTCCTTACACACAAAATTCCACTTTTATTCGTGTAATTTCCAATAAAATATACCCTTTGGGCAACGTCTGATTTCATAACTCACAACATAACAGTTTTTTGACAAAAAGACTATTTTCTTTTCACTTAAAACGTCGCTTCGATCCTGCGAGGCATTTATCAAATTGACTTCCCTCATTAGTCTACCATAATTTGAAGCTGACATTCCTACACTCTCTATAGTTTACTACTCATTTCATCACTTGATTCCTATTTGACCAATAAAATTTTGAACTCCGTCTATTGGTAAACCACTTAAATTCAATTCCTCAAACATTTTACTCTTAACTAAAACATTCTTCACTTTTCCAATGTCAATAACACCCAACGAAAGGCAAGAACAATCACCAAACATTTTTACATTCAGTTCTCACAAAATGTATATGCTACAATCCCCACATTGTTTTTAACATACCACCATACTACACACAGTCCTAGTGCGCTCCAACCACTATCGTAGTGCAGCATAAAATCTCACTCACCTTTGTTCTATTGCCTTAGTGTGCACAAACGTGCTCTTTACAATTCATATTTATAATTTCATACTTGTTAGATCATAAAATTCTCCTTTAACTATCGATGCTTAAGTCGTTGAAGCCACAGTATCTAAATCTCTCTCTTTTTATATATATGTATATATATCTATATCTGTCTCTGTATATGTTTCTATTTCTGTGCCTATTTTCGTTTTCTCAATTCAGCAATTTACAAGGAGTAGATTGAAATCCAACTTAGAGAAAACAATTGTCTCATTACACATGTTGACTTCCAACCATTTCCTACGTCACCATGTTTCCCCATATTGTACACCCTTATACATCCTTACCTCAAGTCTTTGTATAAACTAGTGTAGGTCATGTTCATTACCGCTCACACGATCTGAGGTAAGTCGTGACAACACTTAATTATCTTACATACACCGTAACTGCTTCTCCCACAGTCAAAGTTGAATAAATTCCCTTAAATTACATGTCCATATTGTGCAAGAGGTTTTCTCAATCTCAATCCTCATTATTGTAATCACATCTTTGATTGTCCTAATTGTGTCTCACCCCAAATAGAGAACTTAAACCAACCCAACACAAACCCTACAATTCATTTTGAATATCCTCTAACTCAACCATAACATAACTTAGACGACAACCCAAAATGTCAAATAGTAGTGTCATAACCATCTCAATTTCATCCTCGATTCTAATCTAAATCAGTTGTACAAAAAGATTATATTCCTATTTCCGGTCCGTGACAAAATTTAGACTATGAAAGAAACAACAACCAATCAGTTCCTTAATTTAATCTAACCAGATTTCCCATCCTAATTTAGGGTAGATTCTTAGTTTAACCAAGTGGTTAGTGATCACGATTATCAACACACCTAATGATCCATTGCTAAAGATCCAAACACTCTTTACATGTCCTTAAAAATTTTTTGACCAAGTGGATAAGCACTTGACTAACTAATTATCGTTCTCATGATTCAGCTCAATCACTAACCCTCAATGTTTTTTTTTCTTTCGCAGATTTTCTGACTTTTTGGACGTTATAAGGCGTCCAAAATCTTTTTCGGTCATCCGCAAATGCATAAAATTGAGTACTGATTCAAATTGACAACGTCCACATCATTCGTACCAGGTTTCGGACGAGACCGAGGCGTCCAAAATGACACAAAATTGAATACAGATTCAAATCAACAACGTCCGCATCGTCCGCGGCGTCCGAGCCTTCGTCCGAAAACGTCACAACATTGTACAGATTCATTTCTATAACGTCTGCACCGTCCGTGCCAGTTTTCAAACGATATAAGACGCGTCCGAATTCTCACCTGTACCCACTTTTCTTAACTTTTCATATTTAGGAAATTTTTGCAACATTAACCCTATACTTTTCATGCATAACTTAACATGTTTCATCAGGCAATATGATGTAATATGCATATGTATTAATCATCCAATTTAATACATCGAAGAATAGGGAAAATATATTTTTGGGGTATATAATAGATCCACCCACTTATCTAATTCCTTGCAATGTAGACAACCTAACTAAATTATCTAGTTCATGCAGAACTTATTTTCTACTTATCCTCTTTCCAATTTATAAAAATTTGGGCAGAGTCTCTTATGTTCCTTTACTCCCCCAAAGCTAATTCTTACAGTCAAAACCCAAGCAGTTCTAGTATTGTCTACCTACTACCATTTCCATCGTTCAATTCTATCAAAAAACTCACTATTGGTTGCATCAATTACAATCATCCAAATACCATACTTTTTTAGTTTACAGCCAACTCAATGAAAGGATTGATGGTCTCATCCTCGTTATTTGTAACTTCTCTAGTCCAATATTTTAAGGTACCCTGACCTTGATACCCCTTTCATCGCAGGACAAAACAAACACTTAAATAATTAGATAAGAAAAGAACAAATTGTAATACTTACAGTCGATAAAGTATTTTCACGTTGAAGCTTGTGCTGGCAGGCAGTTTACAGAATCATTTTTAAAACACGGGCGCTCTAATACCAACTGTAACGACCCGGTTTTTATTTACTTGAAATTGCGTGAAATTTAAAACTTTTATTTTTATAAAATTAGAGTAAAACTTTTCTTTATAAAATTCGAGCATTAAAACTCTTTTCTTAAAACATTTATCAATTCACAGCCGAAGTAAAACGAAGCATTAAAGAATGATAAATATTTTACAAACTCTTTTTACAAATAAATTCCTTTTAAATCCTTTAGCCGAGCCAGCCACAAGATCTACCGTGCAAATCCTTCATCAACTGTCTTTAACCTATTCTTCTGCTTCTCGTACGTACCTACATCACAAGACCTAAACTAATGAGCATATTGCTCAGTAAGTGATAGACTAAGTGTAATGCATATGATGCATGATCACACAATGCATTACAGAGTAGATCCGTATCTCATCTGTTAGTCGGGGCGATGGATAAGTCTAGGTCTCGTGGCTTAACCGTATTTTCGACTGAGAAATACACCAATCGGGGTGTCACCACGAGCCATACCCATACACTTTTGTTGAAGACATTGGGGATTTCAAAACAAGAGAATTGAGAATCTTACGATTCCCGTGGCTTAACCGTACCTCACCGCTCCCTAAGTGGTAAGAGACACTCCAATAGGGGTGTCACCACGACAACCATTCTCAATCCTCCCGAACTCTCACATGCCTATTTACATATATTTTAGAATGACACACAATATGCTCGTGCCTAAAAACAGTCCTATATGATAATATAAATAAACACATCATTAAAAGAACCTAAATCTAGTAAACACACAGCATGCAACCCTAATTCTTGCGACGTAAGGTCCAAAGACCAAAGCACAGTAAGTATCAACTTACCTGGCATCCTTAGCGTGGTTCAGAAATTAATGTTGTCATTCTTCTCTTTTATACCTTCAAAATAATTACCATTGATTTATTAATATTTTTATCAATCATAAACTCTAAACTTTGATATCCTTATCCCTTGTTTATTAATTAATCATAATTATCGCTTAACAAATTTCCATTAATTTATCTTCATTAATTTATAGTCACTAAACGAATAACCTTAATTCATACTTTTTCCCTATAACACTTAACAAGTTCTATTAATCAACTTAATTACTTAGCAATCTCACAATAACAAGTCAATAATGTTGCTCATTCCATCAATGTGCCCTGATAATAAAAAGAATTACTTTATAAAACTGAATAGTAGTAGTTGTTTAACGATGATAATTACGAGCCCTATATATCATCCAGACAAACAACCAGAAGTTAATTCGAAATCAATCATCTTCAATAATTTGATAACATTAATTCTCATTCATTAATTGATAGAAATTGCTTAATCAAAATTAATACGAAATCCAAATGACGTATCAGATGCGAGCACGATATTATTCCCAATTAATGTCATACCAAAATGTTGTACTCCAATTACAGCAAACAACAGTTTCCATCACTTATAACTTCATGGCCAACAATGGAGCATTAATCCAATAACAAAGCACATGATTGACATGCAACACTTTACCAAAACTAGAGGCAATAATATGCAAGGAGCATACCAAACCATACTAAACAGAGGGCATTTTCATACATTCTGACTTTCAATAATTTGATCCAACATGTTTCTAAGTCCACCGAACAATGACAAACTACATATCATAGCAAACAATCCATATCATTTCTGGGACCTATAAATTATTGCTTCCAACAAATTAGAACAACTCTTCATAGTGCATAACTCTAACTTATAGATCAAAGTGCAAGAGATAATATTCACATTCTTCTTCTACCAAATTCCAACCCATCAACAGAGTATTTTTAAGACATCAAATATTACATAACTATTTCAGAACTACAAACCAAACATCGGCCAGCACCATCCAAACAAAATCCAAGCAGTAAAGAACAACCAATTTCAATAGAATGTTTCTCCAACTATGAACAGAACATCACCCAGATATCATCCAATTGAACTGTCAACATATTACTAAATCAAAACAAAACAAATAACAAAGAATACCCATTACCTGCAGACTTCTCCCTTTATAGTGTAGGATAGAAATTAACCTAAAAGGGGGGTGAATTAGGTTATTTACTAAATTTCGTGCGATAATAATTTTTCTAACTAATGTCAATTTAATCACAAAGCAATAACAATAGGACTAATAATATAAGAGATAGAGTAAGAAATTTTGACACCGAGTTGTTAATGCGGTTCGGCAAAGCACGCCTATGTCCGCGCTTCAAGGTCCTCCCTTGAAGATGTATTCAACTAACCACGTCCAGTTACAATTGATTGAACTTGCACGGGTGTCAATCGAACCTTTACAATAACTTAATTTTCTCTTGGAAAATGTTGAGCTCTCACAAATACAACAATCATTCCCAAAATTTAATGATCTCAAACAAGCACTTTGGAGGATGTTTTATCACTCAAATTCGTGCACAAATGTTGAGTTGGAAATTTGGCAGAGCTTCGCTTAATATCGCTTCGGTGCCTTCCTTCTTCGTAGTCCTTCTATTTATAAACTTTCCCAGTGCGGACGTCCTCAACACCTTTAGGATCGTCCGCATTCGAACGTTGGAAAATAGCCGTTGGAGAAATCTGCGTATTTGCAGATGTCATTCTCCCATCCGCACCGTCTGCAAGAATCGTCCGTGTTGAATGGACAGAGGCAAATCAAACGCAAAATCTGGCGTCTGCAACATCCGCGTGAATCGTCTGCATTGAGCTCGGAAAGACAGATTCCAATTGGACGACACGGATTGGCATCCGTGGCGTCCTCAGCTTCTTCTCCCGTCCGCTTCGCTGAAGGGACGCGGAGGCCAAATGGCGTCCGCCTCGTCCGTGTGACTCGTCCGCATGAATCTTCAAAATGGCAAATTCAAATCGGATGACTCAAAATGGCGTCCGTGGTGTCCCCAACGTCCGCTCTAACATAGTTTGCACTGAGGACGCTGAATCAGGACGCCTCCACGCCATCCGCACTTCATGAAACTGCGTCCGTATGTGTACATAGCACTTCAATCTTGTACGAGACGCATTCTCTAAGTCATACAAATCTTCCATGTCACTGCATAGACTTAGAAGAACATATTAAACAATTCCAATACCTTTGATCAAGGGATTTCCAATTTAAACATAAAAAAAGATAATTATTAATTCAATGAATAAACAACTTTTACACTTTAGTTAAATTGCTTATCATCAAAATATAAATATGCCTAACACACTTAGGCTAACAATCTCACCCTTTTTGATGATGACAAAACATATTAAGTTGTTTATATCCAAAAACTAAGCATGTGCATCAAATATTGCATTTTATATTTACCCTATTCATTTATGCAATTTATCATTTAAATTAAGTTCATGCAACAACATGCTATCCTCAAACTCCCCCTAACATTAAGGGAGTTGAAACAAACACAACTAAAATATTCTCCCCCTTTTTGTCATAAGCAAAAAGAAAATCTAGGGAATTTAAAGCTCATCAAAATATGGGACTAAGAAAAAAATCTCCCCCTGAATCAAGTAATACTATGGAATTGAAGTTTCTCCCCCTGAATTCAAGGTTCTCCCCCTAAATCAAGGATTCTAACTTGATTCAAGATTAAACAATATAGGAAGCAACAAGGTATAGGTTTTGGTTTTGAAAAAAAAATTTGTATGGTAATGTTTATTTCTTAAACTCCCCCTCAATGCCAAAATTAATCTGTAGACACAATTTATCAAACCCAAAATGATCCAGAATATTCAGAAAATGAAACACTCATATAAATCTTGACAAGTTCATTCATAATATTCAAAAGACTATATAACACATAATGAAGTTAAATAGGAAATACAATTAAGAAATGTAAATACTAGGCATTACAACCAAAATGTTTTACTTTCCTAAGCAAATAACAAAATACATGAGAAAACATAAAGTCCTAATCTATGCATTTGGAATGTCCTCGTCGTCTAAATCAAGCGTAGGTGTAGCAGAAGACGCAGGAGCAGCAGGAGGCGCAACCGGAGAAGGGATGCTAGTGGACCAGAGGCTACGTGAAATGTCATCCAAACGCTTATCCATAGAGTCAAGACGACGATCCACAGACCCAAGGTGACGATCCATAGAGTCAAAACGAGTCATCATCAGAAGCATATACTCCTCCAGGCGGGCAAAATTAGCACGGGATGCATATTGAGTGCTAAAAGTAGAAGTACCAGCCTCGGCGCGGAATGATGGACCAGCCTCATGATAGGATGACGGACCGGGCTCGGTAGTAGGTAGATAAAGATATGGTTTCGAGGGTCGTGGAGGAGGAGAGTCCATAGAGTGAGGAGGAACTGGAACATTGTCTTGACGAGCAATCCACTCACCATTTGGAGCCCGAATGATTCCCATCCGTCCCAAGGTTTGTGGAGAATAGATGTCGGACCGGCGAAGTTCACAAAAGTTGGAGGACGAAGGAATAGGAATGTCCATCTCTTTAAACAAGTTCATAAGGAGTAAATTGAATGGAAGTGAACACGAGATAGTATCAGCCATGTCAGCCAATTGAGCCGCGATGATATATCCTAAATTGAAAGGAGTGTTAGAATACATACGCTGAAGAACATAGAGATCCATGTAGCTAACATGATCTTGGTGACCGGCATGAGGAAGAACATTGTACTGAAGGGAATGATGAATAACATGTGCCCTAATGTTGAGATGTTTCGACTTTGGCTTAACATGATAATCGTTATTCGGATCACGAAGAATTTGACGCAAGAGAATATCGCCCTCTTCCTTCTTGTGAAAAGAAGGAGGAGTGTGAGCATTGTAATATCCTGCCGACAAAAGACCTTGGGGACACTCAAGGAATACATTAAGGAGATGAGGAGTGATCTCAATCTCTCGCCCATAAAGAAAGCTCTTCACAACTAGAGGACGGTCAGTGTATGACAAATTTGCATAAAACATGCGTATTGTCTTTTCAACAAATGGACCATCGAGAGAAAATAACTTACGTAAACCCATATAGGTATACGTATCCGCTAAATCAAGACTAGATAGATGCTCGAAATCAATTTTCCTAGAAGGAATCAGGGAGCGATTTTTGAAATCATCATCATAACGTTTCTTACATTCGTCATTTATGAATAATCGAGACCTATAAACTCGAGTATTTTCAAAATTTTGAAGAGAAGAGCGTTTCCTAGGAGTATGACTAGACATTGTGAAATTTGAGATAAAAAAATGAGTGGAACCCTAAGAAAATGCTAGACAAACAAGAGCAAAGGATGATAAATTGATAAACAATGACAACGGAAGTTGAAAATAGGAGAGAAATACTAAAATGAGTGACGGAGAGGCGTCAAAGATCACGGGGAGACGAGAAACTGGGAAGAGGATGCAGAGTTAGGGTTTTGGAAGTCCACAGTCTGTTTTTAAAATGCGTTTGCGGATGCAGCGGACGACATTTATTGGCGTCTGGCTCATCCGCAACTCACCAGAAATGAGGTAGACTTGAAATTTAGAGTAGGCGGACGGTCAGGATGCCATTTATGGCGTCCGCACAGAGTAATTCTTAAGAGTTTGGAGCACTTTGGTAATCTAACTCGATGCTTATCATAGAGATCAACAATCCAACTAGCTAGAATGATAAAAATGATTATTTAGATGGAATTGAAGCTATTTTATAAATAAAGATCAAACCAAGAAGAATTCGAATCCCACAAAATGTCTTTTCATCCAAAGGTTTGGTGAAAATATCGGCAAATTGATTGTCGGTGGAAACAAATTCTAGAGACACATCACCCTTATTGACATGATCGCGAATGAAGTGATGCCTAATCTCTATGTGTTTGGTCCTGGAGTGAAGAATCGGATTTTTCGAAATGTTGATTGCACTTGTGTTGTCACACATAATTGGAATATTCTTAAACAATTGTCCATAATCTTTCAAAGTTTGCTTCATCCAAAGCAATTGTGCACAACAACTCCCGACTGCAATATATTCACTTTCGGCTGTAGAAAGTGCATCCGAGTTTTGTTTCTTAGAAATCCATGATACTAGTGATTCTCCAAGAAATTGACAAGTGCCACTAGTGCTTTTCCTATCCACTAAACTACCTGCATAGTCGGAATCAGAGTAACCAATTAAATCAAAATTTGTACCCTTAGGATACCACAATCTAAGACTAATAGTCCCACTTAAATATTTAATAATTCTTTTGACAGCGTTTAAGTGTGACTCTTTGGGTGAAGATTGAAATCTAGCACATAAGCACACATTGAAGAGAATATCGGGTCTACTAGCGGTCAAATATAATAGAGATCCTATCATACCACGATATTTCTTTATGTCCACATCTTTTCCATTTTCATCCTTTCCTAATTTTGTAGTAGTGCTCATGGGAGTTCTAGAGGGTTTGGAAGGTTCCATACCGAAGCATTTTATAAGCTCCTTGACATATTTTTCTTGATTTAAGAAAATTCCATCATAAAATTGTTTAACTTGTAAACCAAGAAAATATTTCAATTCGCCCATCATACTCATTTCAAACTCACTTTGCATTAAATTTGCAAATTCATCACAAAGTGTGCCATTGGTGGAACCAAAAATAATATCATCAACATAGATTTACACAATCATAATATCTTTATCATTGTGCTTGACAAAAAGAGTGGAATCTAATTTTCCTATTTTGAAATCTCTCTTTTTCAAAAATTTGCTTAATCTCTCATACCAAGCTCTTGGTGCTTGCTTAAGTCCATATAGAGCTTTATGAAGTTTATATACATAATCAAGCTTATCATAAACTTCAAATCCTAAAGGTTGCTCAACATAGACTTCTTCTTCAATAAAACCATTTAGGAATGCACTCTTTACATCCATTTGATAAAGAGTGAAATCCTTATAACAAGCAAAAGCCAAAAGCATTCTTACCGACTCTAACCTAGCGACCGGTGCAAAGGTTTCTTCAAAATCAATTCCTTCTTCTTGCTTATAACCTTGTGCAACTAATCTAGCTTTGTTTCTAACAACTACCCCACTCTCATCCAGTTTATTTTTGAAAACCCATTTTGTTCCAATAATAGATTGATCTTTAGGCCTAGGAACAAGCTCCCATACATTGTTCCTCTCAAATTGGTTCAATTCTTCTTGCCTAGCAAATATCCAATTTTCATCGGTTTCGGCCCGAACAAAGTTTTTGGGTTCAACTTGAGAGATAAATGGTGAATTAGCACATTCATTTCTAAGAGAGGCTCTAGTTCTTACTCCTAGGTTAGGATTACCTAGAATATCCACCATAGGATTAATTTTTTCATATCTCCAATCCCTTGCTAAGTCATTATGGTTTTCAACTCTTGAGGTTTCCTCTATGGATTGTTCTTGGGATTCTTGAGGAGAACTTTCAAGAATCTCTTTTCCCTTATCACTTAGAGAGAGATTTTCAAGATTATCCTCTAAATCTTGAGTTGGTCTCTCAACACTATAGGTAGGAGTGGATTCATCAAAAATGACATGCATGGATTCTTCTACCACTAATGTCCTTTTGTTGAAGACCCTATATGCTTTGCTAGTTGAAGAGTATCCAAGAAAAATTCCCGTATCCGTCTTGGAATCGAACTTACCTAGATTGTCCTTAGTATTGAGAATAAAACATTTGCACCCAAAAACTTTGAAGTAACTAACATTAGGAATCCTACAATTCCAAAGTTCATAAGGAGTCTTATCTAGAGTAGGATGGATAGATACACGATTGAGAACATGACAAGCCGTGGCAACGGCTTCCACCCAAAAATATTTGGGAAGATCATTCTCATTCAACATAGTCCTAGCAAGCTCTTGGAGGGATCTATTTTTCCTCTCAACAACTCCATTTTGTTGAGGGGTTCTAGGAGAAGAGAAGTTATGTTCAATGCCATGTTTTTGACACAAGGCATTAAATTGTTCATTTTCGAACTCCCCACCATGATCACTCCTTATAGTGATAATGGTAAGTTCCTTCTCATTTTGAACTTTCTTCCTAAAACTAGAGAATACTTCAAAAGTTTCATCTTTTGTTCTAAAAAAGAAAACCCAAGTGTAACGTGAAAAATCATCCACAATTACAAATGCATAATGTTTTCCTCCTAAGCTTGAAACTTTAAATGGACCAAAAAGATCCATGTGAAGCAATTGAAGAGGCTTGGAAGTAGAGATATATCGTTTGGAAGAGAAAGAGCTTTTTGTTTGCTTCCCTTTTTGGCAAGCTTCACAAACTCTATCTTTTTTAAACACGATTTTTGGAAGACCCCTAACTAGATTGTTTTTCGATATTCTAGCTAAGGTATCCATGCCTACATGTCCTAATCTCCTATGCCAAGTCCATGAATTTAAAGAATCACCAGCTCTAAAACATTTTTCAACATCACTAGAAATACTAGATAAATCAATAGCATAGATATTTTCGTGTCTATAACCCGTAAATAAAACTTTGCCATTTGAATCATCAATGATCATGCAAGACTTAGATTCAAAAATAACTTTATATCCTTTATCACATAATTGACTAATACTCAATAGATTATGCTTCAACCCATCAACAAGTAAAGCATCTTTAATAATAGGGTTGGAAACATTACCTGTATTGCCAATACCTCTTATTTTTCCTTTTTGATTTCCTCCAAATGTCACATTTACTTTCTTGTCCTTAATGGAGGTGAGTCTTGAAAAATCTCCCGTCATATGTCTTGAACAACCGCTATCCAAGTACCATTGATCCTTAGAGGGAGGTGCTTTAACCTACAAAAAGTAAATCAAGATAATTTCTTTAGTACCCAAACCATTTTGGGTCCTAAAGGTTTAAATTTGGTTCCTTTCGGAACCCACACATACTTAACAATCTTTTGATTTCCAATATTCTTTGATGGACAATCAAAAGACTTATTACTTATAGCATTGCAAGCGAAACAAGTAGTTGATTTAACAAAGAAATTCTTTTAACTCTTTTTCTTTTGAAAAGGTTGATATCCCAATCCGGCTTTATCAAATATCAATTTTTGCTTACTTAGAAGAATATTTAAGTTCTTACTACCATTTGTGAATTTCAATACAATTTTATTTAGTTTCTCATTTTCCTCCTTAAGCATATTATTCTCTTCTTCAATAACCTTAATATGCTTGTTTAAGTCATCATTATTCAATTTTAAACTAGCATTTTCATTTACATCTACTTTTTCATTCCTTGCGTGCTTCTTCACTAACAATTCATTTTCCTTCTTTAACCTTTTATACTTGTTAGTCAAAATATCAAATTCTCTAAACAATTCATCAAATGCATCATCTTCTTCATTATTACTCTCATCACTAGAGTCTACATTATATTTATTAGAAGAAGAGTCACTTACCTCAGCATCATTTGCCATAAAGCACATGTTGGCAACTTCTTCTCCTTCGGTTGACGGTTTCTCATCGTTATCATCGTCCCATGTGGCTTTGAGCGCTTTCTTCTTGGACTCTTTTCGATTATTCTTCTTTTCCTTTTCAAGATAGCAATCCGTCTTTACTGCCCGGTCTTTCCACATCCGTAGCAAATTGGAGGCTTCTTGTTATGAGGTCTCTCTCCTTTGTACTTATTCTTTCCTTGGTATTTTCTTCTTTGAAGTATCCTCATCTTCCAGTTTATCAAGGATAGCTCTTCATCCTCATCATCCTTATCAAATTCCATTCCCTCCGAGTCTTCACCTTCTTTGCTTGAGGAGGCTTTAAGAGCTATGGACTTCTTTTTGGGATTCTCTTTCTCCAACTCCTTTTCTTTTTCGCTTGCTCTCAATCTAATCTCATGTGTCATTAGAGAACCGATGAGCTCCTCTAATGACATAGTTGATAGATCCTTAGATTCAAGCATTGCAGTAACCTTTGGATCCCATTCCGTTGGAAGACACCGAAGAATTTTGCAGCACATATCTTCATCTGAACATTCCTTACCAAGAGCTTTCAAACTATTAGTAAGGTTAGTAAATCGAGTAAACATTTGAGCAATAGTTCACCCTTATCTATCTTAAACATCTCATAATCATGTGCAGTCATAGTTAATTTATCTTTCTTAACTTGATTAGTCCCCTCATAAGTTACCTCAAGTCTTTTCCAAATTTCATAAGCACTATTGCAACTTTGTATTCTATTAAATTCACTAGCACTTAGAGCACAATATAATTGATTAACAGCTCTAGCATTTAAACTAACTTTACGACCTTCCGTTTCATCTATTTCATCTAATTCTTTTGGTACTTTTACCGCATTTACAACTTAGACGGATCATAAGGACCATTTTTGACTATTCTCCACATCTCAAAATCTATAGCTTGAATAAATATCATCATCCTAGCTTTCCAATGTGGATAATTATCACAATTAAAGAAAGGTGGTCTATTTGTTGCTTGTCCTTCCATGTTTGCACTATTTGAGTTGGATGCCATATTATCAAAAATATAAATTCACCTAATTCACAATTAATAAGTGGTTCTAACCTGCTCTGATACCAATTGTAGGATCGAAATTAACCTAAAAGGGGGGTGAATTAGGTTATTTACTAAATTTCGTGCGATAATAATTTTTCTAACTAATGTCAATTTAATCATAAAGCAATCACAATAGGACTAATAATATAAGGGATAGAGATAGAAATCTTGACACCGAGTTGTTAACGCGGTTCAGCAAAGCATGCCTACGTCCGCGCTTCAAGGTCTTCCCTTGAAGATGTATTCAACTAACCACATTCGGTTACAATTGATTGAACTTGCACGGGTGTCAATCGAACCTTTACAATAACTTAATTTTTTCGTGGAAAATGTTGAGCTCTCACAAATACAACAATCCTTCCAAAAATTTAATGATCTCACACAAGCACTTTGGAGGATGTTTTATCACTCAAATTCGTACACAAATGTTGAGTCAGAAATTTGGCAGAGCTTCGCTTAATATCGCTTCGGTGCCTTCCTTCTTCGAAGTCCTTCTATTTATAAACTTTCCCAATGCGGACGTCCTGAACACCTTTAGGATCGTCCGCATTCGAACGTTGGAAAATAGCCATTGGAGAAATTTGCGTATTTGCGGACGCCATTCTCCCGTCCGCACTGTCTGCAAGAATCGTCCGCGTTGAATGGACAGAGGCAAATCAGACGCAAAATTTGGCGTCCGCAACGTTCGCGTGAATCGTCCATGTTGAGCTCTGAAAGACAGATTCAAATTGGACGACACGGATTGGCATCCGTGGCGTCCTCAGCTTCTTCTCCCGTCCGCTTCGCTGAAGGGACGCGTTGGCCAAATGGCGTCCGCCTCGTCCGTGTGACTCGTCCACATGAATCTTCAAAATGGCAGATTAAAATTGGATGACTCGAAATGGTGTCCGTGGCGTTTGCAACGTCCGCTCTAACATAGTTTGCACTGAGGACGCTGAATCGGGAAGCCTCCACGCCATCCACACTTCATGAAACTGCGTCCGCATGTGTACATAGCACTTCAATCTTGTACGAGACGCATCCTTTAAGTCATACAAATCTTCCATATCACTGCATAGACTTAGAAGAACATATTAAACAATTCCAATACCCTTGACCAAGGGTATTTCCAATTTAAACATCAAAAAAGATAATTATTAATTCAATGAATAAACAACTTTTACACTTTAGTTAAATTGCTTATCATCAAAATATAAATATGCCTAACACACTTAGGCTAACACATAGTTTCAGTCTTAACATCCTCTCCAACAATTCTTCATAGTCATTCACGGATTAATGCACACACAGAGAACAGAATCACCGTCTGTATCCACCCACTGCTGCCATCCATTTATAGCCAAGAGAGGAGACTGTCACTGCCAACCTATATACGCAGAGAAGACGTCTACGCTAGATAATTGTACACTTCAAGGATGGAGGTCCAACCAGCGATGGCCATGTGGAAGTCCTTATCCTGCCAGCTAAGTCTTTGACTTGTCCAATTTAGTTGGGAACCAACGGAACCAATACCAACTAACTTTTCCACCAACCAAGTCCTTGCCATCACCCATTCATCACAAATTATCCCTGTCATCACCAATTTGCGCACCGAATTGTTCACTTCAGAGTTCAGAGTTGAGCTACCACAAAATCAACCATTGAAACACTTACCTTAGACACCCACGAAGAGAAATGTAGCCTCCTGGTTGCTCGCCCCGTCACTACCTCGAACATTTCGAGCCCTAGCTCGATGCAACACGCCCGAAGTCAGTCGTTGGGCACGCCGTGGGAGAGCCCAGCTCATCGCCATCATCTTCGTTCGCCCGTCATCACCTGAGCTCCGACGCCCAAAGATCGCCCGTCGCGATCTCCCTCTTCGTTCCCCTGCCTCTCTCGCTCGTTCCCTCTCTCTCTCTCTCTCTCTCTCTCTCTCTCTCTCTCTCTCTCTCTCTCTCTCTCTCTTTCATTTAAATGGCCTTCTTTTTCATTTAAATGGCTGAAGGTCATTAACGTAATTCAACCTAATTCAAGTGATTTGCCATTTCCTTTAATTCCAACTGCATAATGTCAGCAAGGGATAAATCACATAATATTTGATAAGTCTTTCATTAATTACTCTCCTCCATTTATAATCCCACTTAATTCACTTAATACTTCTTACTTAATTTACTGCCACTTTATACTCAATCCCTCATTTAATCTTTTCTTACATTTTAATTTAACTTTATGTATTTTCTTCATTTAAAACCAAATTACTTCAATACTTCAGATGAAGTTAATCTAAAATTGGTTTATTCCGTATATGACAATTACATCATTATGAACGTCATTAGTAATATCCCGGATACTTTATTCGACTAATTCAAATTTCTCCAATTATCTTTCAATTTATTATTTTAAATTCCAATATAAAAATTTGGGATATTACAGTAAACGTGACAGCGATGTTGGCTTTGTCATTTTCCCATACGTTAGTGGTTAATTTGTTAGAAAATAAAGAATGGTGGTGGACTTGTCATTGACCGCAAACCACGATCGTAAATTTGTCATTTACCCTTTATTTATTTATACTAAACATGCTTCTAAAATAATTAGCCTAATTAATTTTCACGTGCTTGATTTATGGAAATGAGACCAATATTGACAATTAAGAATCCACAGCGAATAACAAAATAGATATGCATGGAGCTACAGCAAGAGAATATAATTAATTGTACAAAACATAATTTAAAGTCTCTATTCATTGATGATTATACGTGCATTGCATGTCATACTCCATTTCATCATTCTATGCTACAAACTTAATGTTTCTATTCATCATTCATGCATGACATTTCTATTAACGTAAGAGAACTACTAATCCTAACTAGTACTAAGAAACAATAACATATTAGAACTAAATTGCAAAATACTAAACTAGACTATCAATGCATGCTTACGCAAATAAAACAGAACGTAAACATGTTTATTGAATTATATACGGAAATCTACTTAACGGATTACGATTAGAAACAAGCTGGACACTTCGATATAAGAAGAAATATGCTAAACGAACTATATCAATTAAATCTATAGCGTTGATCGCTCCTAACCAGAATCAAGGAAAGCAATAAACATCACAAGGAATTTATAGCAATTAAAAACAGTTTACAAAAATAGAATTCCTAACTTATGCAGTTCATAACTCATTCATGCACATCTTATCATCCTATCACTTTCCATTTATCATTTCTTCCATTCTTACTCATTCAATTTCAACTTAACAACACAACAGCAAAATCAATGTAACAGTAATACATTTAGCACAACATTCACACACACTTGTGGTGTAGGGCCTCCAAATGTCCGAGACACACCCAATTCCTTATCTCAAAACTATATCGCGGTTGGCACTTAATAGTTATCCATCTTTTCTTCGATACCTTCATAAATCCATAATAACATATCATTACTAATTACCAATCATTAATCACATTTCTATAATTCATTATCTTCAGCAGCATTGACATCACTAGTTTGAACCTAATCACCTAACGTTTTCCATCGACTTATTTTCAACAAAAGTCCCAATAGCAACTTAACCAACCCATTTATCAAGTAGCCTTAACAATTAGAAATAACAGAATTTAATCTCTCACAACAATAATCCAACAGAGGACAATCGGTAGAGCCAATCAATAACACAATAGGACCCAATTCCAACTTATCCATCAACATTCTACTTCCAGTAACCAATCTATCAATTACAAGGTTTATCACTATGCATTGCCTTAACATAAATCTCCACAGAATACGTCCAATATGTCCAAACTAATTACATGCTTCAACTAAAACAGACAATCCATATTTTCCAACACAGAGAGTTCATCAAACTTTGACCCAACAGATTAATTCAGCATATTAGTTAACAATTTCTTACGTCCAGAAATCCACCAGAAATAGAGAAGCAACAATTCAAGATTAATCAAACTGATACACTGGATTTAACACCCAAAACAGAAACCAATAAATTATTCCATCCAAATATACTCATCCAGAAATCCAAAATAATAGGGCATATCATCTCATCCAACCAGATTGATTAAATTTCAAAGAAGGAAAACTCACCTTCTAGACAAGGCATACCCGAGACCAAGACAGTAGCTCTAACCTTCGGCCAAAATCAGAACACTCAGCACCCAGCTGTCCCACTCAACTCTTCTAGCGTCTCTTGACCTTCAATAGAAAAACACCTAAGAGTTCCCTCCAGAGAGCTCCATATTCTGCCCTTTCTCTTTGCCTCTCCAGAATATAAACAAAATGCTAATTTGAAATGCTGAACCACTATCTAGATTATCCCACGATTACCAACAACAGAGGCAGATTCCTCAGCCACATCTTCGTCGTCCAATCCTTTGTAGCTGAACCACACTATTTCGTCTTCCAGAGCAAGAACCAGCCAGCGAACCGACTCAGTCTAAACGCGAGCAAATCGAAGTCCAGCGGACCAAGCAACGATGTCCACGCCTGCCCGAGCCTGACCCCACATCCTGAAGATTTGATCCCCACAGGAGCTTCATCTCCTTCACAAGTCCCCTGTCTAGCTTGAGTCTCTCATTGCCCTTCTTCTTCAAAACAAACCACGGGCCAAACAATTCCTCTCCATTTCGTTTTGATTTCAAACCAAACCGAGCCACATAAATCAGCGTGAGCTGGTCAGCTCAAACCGGTTCAGCATCCATCCTTCTCCCTTTTGATTTTCTTTTATTTTAATTCTTCACTAATCCCATTTTAATTCATTTATTCTTCTAACTCATTAATCCATTATTTTTATTTCTTCATTTAATTTCATTTTATTTATTTACTAATTTATTTAATAAATCTATAATTATCAAATATACTTATTGTTTATTAATTGAACTAATTTCAAGTTCTCAATTTATTCTGAATATTTATTAAAGATTATTAAAGGTCCAATTTAAATTTCTCAATTCCATTTTCCTAAATTAATTTCTATCCATTAAATCTCCAGTAATTATCCAATAATGTCCTTAATTTATAAACCTATGAATACGTCCTTGGTAATACCTTGATAATTATCCAACTTAAAAAGTCGGGGTGTTACAGATGGTATCCTGTGAACGTTTTTTTTTTCTAAAACAGGTGCTTTGATGTTTTTAATAATCATGTTTTATGGACTGTTTAAGAACTCAATATTTGGGATTTTATGCTAAGAATTTTATAATTGGACTTTTATATATTTTGAAATTTTTATGTTATGTTTTGACATTACAATAATAATGACCCAAAGACTTTAACATTTCACGTTTGGATAAATGATATATTTAAAAAAACTTTGAAATCTAGGTCACTACAAATGGTATCAGAGCAAGCAACCAAGTTTGAAAATCATTTTTGTAGACTGCTTGTAATGTCCAAGTTATTTTTACAATTGAAAACTTATAATTTTGAAGAATTTTTCTTTTAAAATCACAACGGAAGACTTTTCATTTGAAAACTAGTTTGAATAAAAAGTGTATAAATAAAATCATTTTTGTTAAACCATTTATTACTTAACACATGTCATACTGTAAAGGTTTAAAACATTTACAATAGTGGAAGACTTGAATTTACAATACCAAAAGAATTACACAATTTGAAAACCTTCTTAATAAAACAAAATATTATAACAAAGGTTCACTTTCCTCAAAAATATTATTACCAATCATTACATTTCTTCTTAAATCTTTTAGCCTAACCAACTGCCAAGTCCACAACGTTCAAATGCCTCATCAACTGCTTCAATCCTTGATCCCATGCATACCTACATCACATGACCTGACTATTAGCCTAACGCACAGTATGCAGTATAAAAATAAAAGTGTGCATGCATTGTCTTAAAAAACACATATAGTTTTCTCAATGTTTGTTATTCCATTACTCTTTATTAAATAGTTATAAACTTTATACTATAATCGTGAACGTCTATTCTCGTGATTAACTTGTACTTAAATGGTGAACTTAAACAAGATCGGTGAACTTATATTTTAGCGGTGAACTTGAACCTTACTGGTGAACTTAAACCAGATCGGTGAACTAATACAGCAATGGTGAACTTGTATTAGGATGGTGAACTTATTCCATCTTGATAAACTTAAACCATTTTTGTTTCTATTTATCTTTTACTTGTTTGTCTTTTACTGTTATTTATTATGTAATTCATTTCCACATAAGAGCAACCTCTTCAATTTCTGGACTCATGTAAAAACTAACCATTTATGTTTAAGTTTATTCGAATTGGATGAGATCAACCTCTTCAGTTTTTGAACTCACTTGCCCGTTGAATGAGAGCAACCTCTTCAGTATCTGAACTCACTTGCACGGGTTTGTTTCCTCGTTTATTCACAATTCAGTTACGTTTGTTTTTTTTTTGTGCATTAAGTACAATGATGTAAGCATACAATTCTATCTATCGTGTTTGTTATTGTAACCTGAAAATGTGGACAATTTCCTACCTAAAGAACTGAACTTAAATTTAATAAACATACAATTCATACAAGCAATCATTCAACAATACATCTCCCAAATATAACATAACCTATACATCTAATAAACAAGCATCAAACAAACCCTAATTCCCATTGTGTAGGCCCTTTCGGACAAAACACATGCAATATCACTTACCTGGAGTCCTTAGCTTTACAAAGTTAACACTTAAATTGTCCTTCACGAACCTATTCATAATTAATACATATACGTATTAATTTCCAATAATAGAGTCCCCACTAATAGAGTAAGTTTCCAAAGATTAATCCTTCTAATATAAATATTAAGCCCACCAATCATTGTATAATTTTTTAACATACGGTAGTGAGCACCTAAAATCCATCAATAACCAACTAAGCGGTGTACGCAATTTGACAGTTAACATCTAAAATTCTTCAGCTCAAAGCTTATTCCTCAGCTAACCAATACCCATACAGTAAGCAACTAACAGTAGCAATTAACAATTTAGGAACCACTTGATTACTACCATGAACATCTTATTAAATCGGCAGAGGGACATGTGAACAGAAGAGAACATCATTGAAAAAAATTCTTGCAAGTAACAACAACTTAAACATGCAGAACCAAACTCATATTTATGCTACTAACCTCAGTTTGCTATCAACATCTTTTGTAACCCAAACAATCAGAGAATAGCACAAGCAGAGAACTATTAACAAAAACATAACATCACAGAGAACGAATCTAAGAAAACATGCAGCAAGAATACTAGTAGTAGACTATTCCATTACAATATCTTGCATGCAACAGAAAAAAAAATGTTCAGAGAAACATAACAAATCCTACTCCCATACAGTCCCTTTATGAAAACATGATTAAATAACAATTACCTGAATAAATACAGAGAATAACCTCTGAGATCATCCTCCATTCTTAGTCAATTTCTCCCTCAAGTTCTCACAAATCTTCCCTCATGGTCTTCTTCTTCAAACCTTTCAAAAACCAAGCAACTCCCCTTTCTCTAAGAATGCCCATCCATTTAGTAACAAACTCACACAATTTCACCAAAGTTTTCTCACAACATACCCTCCTTGTCATGCTCGTTCTTCTTCACTTCTATTTATAGCCCACCCAAATGCCTTTTCAGCATCTAGGGAAGATAGAAGGCTAATGGTTTGGACGTTCCATCGTCCCGACACTTCAGACGACAAACCATTTCATCTTTAGTCACCCATTATCATTTCTAGATGACCATCATAATTGGCGGTCGATCGGGTTCTCTTTGGACGATCGATTGTCAGACACCATCATCGACGGCCAACCACAGACGCCGGACGATGGACACCGATGCCATCCAACCGCGGGTAATTTCCAATAGATATATATATTGTAATGTGATATCCTCATTAAACTATATATATTTATATGTATATAACCTTATTAGTAACTATTTCTAATATTACTTCTCTTAACTCTAACTATCATCTTCTAATTCTCGAATTCATTCTTGTATGACATAAACAAACCGCATATCCAAAACCAAACTAGATTCAATATACTTATAACGACCCAATTTTTATTTACTTTAAAATCGTGTAAAATTCAAAACTTTTCTTTTTAAAAAACGTTGGAAGATTTTTCCTTTATAAGACTCAATCGTTAAAACTCTTTACTTAAAACATTTATATCAATTGCAGTGGAAATAAATAAAATACTTTTTATTATTAAAATAATAATTATATTCTTTCTTAAAAACCTTTTAGAAAATGCAACGGAAGACTTATTATTTAAACAAAACATTTAAGAATATAATTTACTTATTTACAAACCCTTTTACAAATCGTTTTCGTTTAAATCCTTTTTAGCCCAGCCAGCCACAAGACTCGCACGTACAAATCCTTCATCAACTGCTCCAAATCTATTCTTGTATGTATACCTACATCAATAAGACGTAAACTAAAGAGCTTAATGCTTAGTAAGTGATATAAAATAAAAGTAAACATGCTATACATTTTTGAAATCCTTTTTTGTTTTCCGTTTCCGTTTCTTTTCCTTTTCTTTATCTTTTCTTTTTCCATTTTCATTTCACATTTCTTTTCCTTTTCTTTTTCAGTCTTTGTGTACATCGATACATCCAGTTTTGACATCAATCAGTGAACCCTCATAACTGTGCACGTCAATACCCTCGATTCTGACATAAATCGACGAACCACTATGTGATAGGGGCTCGACATCAATCGACCCGCATGTCAGCTGCTTTGTACATCAATACATAGCAACCCCACACACCCAGTATAATAACTCCGACATCGACCGTAAGCTCTACTAGTGGTTGTACGCATCAACGCACAACAATCGGCTCCAACATTAATCGTACCGCACTTGCAGCCGTGTGCATCAACTCTTAAATGGCCTCATGTACACCGTTGCGTTGCCCATCCTCGACGTCAATCGAGGTCCAAATAACAACTCACATCTCATATCATCATTACGACTTAGGGAAGTCGAGCCACACAGGTGACTCCGACCCACAATACTCTTTTACCATTTATTCTGTTTGTTCATTTACTTTTATCTTTCTCATTTTATAAATTTTTTTTCTTTTGCAAAACCATGCATGAAAACAATTTTCGTATCGTTTAAAAACCATGATGCGTGATGCTCGTAAATACATACATTTCTATCATATCATTACTATAATCTCTAAACATGCTCATCTATGAAACATATCATTAAAAGAACCTAATTCTAAAAAATAATCAGCAAGCAGTAGTACAATTTGCAAAACATGCTCAATATCTGCCTATTCTATTAGAGCGGTAGACATGCTCAATATCTTAATAAAGTGGTAAACAATCAGCATATAATTCATAACTCTTGTGATGTAGGGTCTGAAGACCAAAGCATAGTTAGTATCAACTTAGCTTGCGCCCTTAAAGCATGTGGAACTCCAACTTAATCTTGACAATACCTTCACAATAACATTTAAGTATTAAAATCATAGCCCATTAATCTCAACACTATTTTTTCATTCACAACTTAATAAAATCCTTAACCCAAGTTCAACTAAGATACTTAATAGTTTCTATCTATTTGTTTTCATCAACATTATCCATTATCACCCATATAACCAAGCATGCATATTTTTCATTCTCTAACCATCGGAATGTAATTCCTCCAACAATCATTTCACAGTTCTACTTTCTAACTTCAGATAGTAACTAACCCAAAACATCCAATCCTAAAACATTCCATACTACAGTGGCTATTCAATAATTCTATCCAAAAGCATGCACCCAATTGAAAGCAGATGACAATATTCGTCAGAGACAATTCAAACATTAGAGCAAAATAACAGAGATCCAACATCCAGAACCCTAACATATAGTTTCTCAAAGTAATAATTCCAGTCCCATTCTGTCGACAAGTAAATCGATCATCAACACATGCCAACATGTCAAAGCTAATTATCCAAGTAACCCAATTTAATAGCAACATTCCAAAATATCCCAAAGGTCAAAGCCAATAAACCATTAACCAAACAAATCACAGAGCCTTTTTCTTCTTAGAACTATCGGCAAAAACAAATTTATAACCTATATTCACAACAGTCCACAAAAAACCCAAGCATAAATCTCATAAAGTCCACAAGAAAACCATGGGAGATTTTTCCTTACTCGTGGACAGAAGCAGACCTGAGAGCACCTCCAGAGACCTTCCTTCACAGCTACTTCTTCTTTTACTCCCTCTTTTGTTTCTTTTCTTTCAGTACACACAGTTTCTCTCTATCCTCTTACTTTTCGGAAGACACAGCTCCTTAGAGAGAACTTCACGCTGTGCTCCACAATTTCCCTTTAGTAAATACAACAACATTTCACAGCTGCCCTTGCTTTATAGACAGGGAAGGAACTCACGAGGAGAAACCAGGGATGGCGGTCCTCACTTCTGAGGGAGAAGCTCAAAATTATGGGGAGAAGGGTGTGCTTTTCGTCTGACGGGAATGCATTTATGGATTAAACGACAAAATTGTTCACTGGATAAAATGGGTTTTCTCGTAGACCATGTGGCTCTATTATTCTGTTCGTCAATTTCTTCGCCTTAAGGGACGTCCATTCTTTAACAAAAGGCATCCGTTGTCTTCGTTGTTTAGACAACCATCAACCTCTTTGCTGCAAGGGACATTCGTTCTTCAATAGGGGCATTTGTTGCCTTCGTTATTGAAACGTCCGTCATTCCAAAAGAAATGTCCGTCAACATCTTTGCCATGACGGATGTCCATTCGTCGATGACGGACGTCAGTTTCCCTCATATTTTAGACGTCCATTCACCTCCGTCAACTTCTTTTCCAAAAGGGACGTTCGTTCCTCCTTAAGAGCCTTTCCCATTCTCTCCAAATGATGTCGTATTCTCATATTTGGATGTCCAGGTTCCATTAAGGATGTCCCTTCCTTCCTAAAACAATGATGTTTCCTACTTATACGACGTCACCCGTTTTCTATTTTCTATAACGGGCATCCTTTCTTCCCTTGAGGAATGTTTGTCGCAATCCAACGACGCCATTCCGCCAAAGTTCAACATCATTTCTCATGCCTAATAACTCTAAGGGACATCTGTTTCCCTTAAAGGATGTCTAACGTTCCCTTCAGCGACGCCGTTCCCTGCACACACTAACGCCCGCCTTCACAAGGGACGTCCATCCTGCTATAAAAGACGTCAGAAGTCCCCCAATTTCTTCACTTTGGACGCCCGTCCAGCAAAGGGACGTCCATTTCACCCTCCAAAAGACAATGTTTCATAAACAATTTAATCTCTTTTATTTAAATAATCATTTCCTTCCTTTATTCTATTATACTTTATTTAATTTTCATTATATTAATTCTTCACTTAGTTCCTATTTAATTATCTTCTTAATTTCTTATTCCAACCAATAACTTCATTCCAATTTAATCCTAATTATTATCCAATAAATTTCCTTAAATTGTAGTCTACTAAATACGTCCTTGGTAATACCCCGATAAATATCTAATTAATCTGAATACTCCCAATTACTTTCCAATTTATCCTTATTAAATTATGATATAAAAAGTCGGGGTATTATAATAGTCTTAATTGTCGATGGCCTATTATCCTCAACAACTCGGGTACAATAATTCACTATTTTCCAAATTCCTTTTCCCATGACTAACACTTGAATTATCCAACTATACATAAATTTATCCCCCAATAATCAAAGTACAATCCATAAGTCCTCTTTCACCTTATTCCTTACTAAATTCAATATACTCCAAAATGTTATAGATCTTATACCTTCAACCTTATTATATCTAAGTACATTTTCTCTAACCAATTTCACTGACTGTCAATTACTAACCCAGTCCTGATATCATTCTTTCTAATTCAAAATATCATCAACTCATTCTCTAATAACCTTAATATTTCCTTAAGTTACTTAATCTGAAGTATCATGGTTCACTTTATCCAAATACATTTCCCTTTACTAACACCTTCAATTATCCAGGGATTAATATAACACAATTCGACGTATCGTAATTCACTTCCTCTAATATGTTTCACTCGACCAATATCTTCAAATTGTCAAATTCAGCTCCTAACATCCCAAAATCATTACATAAGCCTTGTGCTTATGTATCGACCCGATTTTGGTTACCTTTTTAAAAAACGTAAAATTTAAAACTTTTCTTTCATAAAAACATCATAAGCTTTTTGCTTTATAAAACCTGGTTATTAAAACTCTTTACTTAAAACATTTATATCAATTGCGGCAGAAATAAATAAAATACTTTTCATTTATAACTAATACCTTGAACTATTAAAATGATAATTACCTTTTAGAAAATACAGAGGAAGGCTTATTAATTAAAAAAACATTTAAGAATATAAATTAATTACATTACAAAACCTTTTACAATTTTTTTTCCATTTAAATTATTTTAGCCCAACCAGCCACAAAATCCAAGCGTGCAAATCGTTCATCAACTGCTCCAAATCTATTCTCATATGTATACCTACATCAATAAAGACTTAACTAATGAGCTGATATGCCCCAAGGTCTTGTCACCTGAGCCCGAGCCAAGGGCTCCTTTATTTTCTTAGTTTTTATTTATTTTGTAGGTGATTATTCTCTAGGTAACTTAGAGGAGATATTTGATCAATTTCACAAAGAGGATTCGGTGCATTTGGACTAGTGGATGTCATGCTTATCATAGAAGAAATTGTGGGCTTTCTTTTTCTGCCTAGAATCTGACCTCCGGGCATTCAAGGGTATTTTTGGAAATCGATAAGACTTCTTTTCACATTTTGTCCTTCATACATTTTGTAGCTAACATCTAGAGATTTCGAAAATGGTATTTGGCGTTACGTTTAGGGTTTGTTTGCTATGTCAAACGCCCCATTTTAAGAGGCATAAATCCAACCACAAAATAATTTAGTGTGTTTAATTTTGAGGTCATTTTTGTCATTTTTTGTTTAGGGTTTTATTTGTAATTTGTCTTTTGGGGGCAACCCTGTAATTTTACCATTAGAGAGGTATTTTATCCTCTCTAGTGAACCCTAATCGAACTAGATTTGGAATTTTGAAGATTTGAAAAGAAAACCTAGTTTTCTCCCTTGGTGTGAAGACTGCGGAGTTCCCCTTTCCTCTCGGCCACTTCTCCGTTTTGCATCAACTCAATCTTTCTTGTTGCTTCTTGATCGAGTTGATTGGTGCTGCCTCTTCCAAGCCATTCCTCTCTTGTAGTGGTCTATTGTGGAGTTGAGGTAGAAGAAGCCACAACCCCCTTGGAGAGTGCCAACCCGATTTGGTGAGGCCAAGCAAAGTCACCCCCTCTCCCATTGGAGGTGTGCGGACTCCTTGGAGTTCTTTCTATTTTATTTGCTGCAAATACTAAAGGTGTTCTTGCTTTTCTTGAAGTCCTTATTGTTCTCTTGATATTCTGGTTCGTGGGGTTATTTTTGATTAAATTACTTCTCAAGAGTGGTGATTAGAAGATATATATATATTCAACTGAGAAACTGTTTCTGCGATATTTCTATTTTTTGATTTGCGATTGTGTCCATGATTTGAAGCCTTTTCATTCATTATATTGCGCTCATCTTTGGCAGAATTAATCTTCATATTGTCATTGATTTAACCTCTAAATTTGGTATTTAGTGGCCGTATGCTTGCTGAGTTCTTGACATTTTATTCCGGGTCGGCAGAACTATTTAGTGAAACCCAAATTCCATGGGCTATCTTCTGTTGATCATATCTGGTTATTCTGAATGACTTTTAAGCTCAATTTTTGATATACGTATTCTGTAAGTGTTGTTGCAAGCTTCTCCAAATCTCAGTTCCTAATTCATTACGGTTCAAAAGTTATTCACAACTGAAGATTGGTGGTTAGATTGTTGGTGCATACGTTACCCGGTTGCTTCTTTAGCCATTCTTGTGACTTGGTGCACATCATTTGGTATCAGAGCCTTGCTCCTTATTTTGTACTCTGCATTTGGTGAACTTAAATTCTTAGTTTGATGGCGAGAGACTATAGATATGATTTGACTTGTAGCAAAGAAGAAAATGAGTCCTTAGATTCTATTCCAACTTTCAGTGGGTGAGATTGGCTGGAAGTTTACACAGATTGGGAAGATGAGTAGGAGGAATTTTTTTTAACTCATGAATTTTCAGATCGGGGAAAAGCTAAGATTGCTTCTTCAAGACTTAAAGGAAAGGCTAACCTTTGGTGGAGAAGAATAAATGCTGAGAGAAGAGAAGAGGGTGAAGAAACTATAAAATAGTGGAAATTGATGAAGAGAATTTTGAGAAACAAATATGCTCCAAAGATTACGAAGATATTCTCACCTTCTCCACAACCAATCCAATCCAAGAAGAGAGTTTTGAAAAGGCAGCAAACCCACGTGTTGGACATCAAGGATTCCCTACAACATATAGCTGAACAACTTGGCAAACTAGCAGCTTCACTAAAGTCTGTAAACTCTCAACCTATGCAATCGATCATGATGAAATAGTTGAAGAGCATGTGTGGGTTGAAGAACAGAGGAATGATAACTCTTTGGTAATGGCTAAAGTTAAGGAGGACTTTGAAGAAGAAAATGTATTTCCACGTGAAGGTCCAATTCTTGAAACTGAATCTCATATGAAAAAGAAACTCAGTTTTGGAGAGTTGATTAGCCCGAGTTGCTCCATCTAAACTCTTCCTATTTTAAGAACAATCGAAGAAGCACTTCATGAGATGGATTGTAAAGATATCTCTTTGGCAGCCACTACTGAGAAAAAAGAAGTATTGGACACTAAGATTGAGTTCCATCACACTGATCAACTATTCGAGATAAGTTCAGAGTTACAGACAACGATAGAAAAAGAAGAAGAACATAGAGAGAAGATTGTTTTGCCCAATCCAAGAGTACACTTGGACTTCATCCATTCATCTTCATTCATTATTCCAGAATCAGGGTATACAATATGTGACACTCTGCCAATGATGGTAAAAAGAGAATCATTAGTGTTGAAGAGAGTTCAATGTGAGATTGATGTGTATAGAAGTAAATCGGTGCAAAATAAATTTATGGGGAAGCAAATTTTTCTTCACCAAAGCATAAGACAAGAAAGGTACACTCCATCAATTTCCTTAATTGATTGGTTCTTTAAAATTGGATGGTTAAGAAATATTGTTGTTATTGAATCTGTTGTACCACTGCTGGATGTTAATGTTGTGGATACTGTAGTTGATCACTCTTTTAATACTGGAATCTCAATTGGAGTTGATAATCTCAACATGCCTAGTGGTGTAATAGGAAAGGAGTTGATGGGCCATCTGAATATGTGGGATGAGAATTATGTTAACTTTATTTTACTGTTATCGCATCATCTTGTTTCTGATTGTTGTGGATCCAATCCCATTGAGTATGCACCCCAAGAAAGGAACATGGTGTTAAATTCCTTACTTACATGGTTCTTTAAAATTGGTTGAATGAGAGATTCCTTTGTTGTTATTGCTGTTTTTGAATTTTGGAAAGAAAGTTTTGATATTGTGGGTGTGGAACTTCCCTATTATTATAATGGTAGTTCATTGGTGGTTAACAACTTGTGGATGCCTAATTCTGAAGATAGAAAAATTTTAACTTGGAAGATTTTTAGTGATGACCTTGCTAGCTATTCTTTCGATAGAAAAATTTGTTTTAGTTTGAGGGTACCTCTTAGTTTTATTACTATTGATACTTCTATGTCTCTTGGACCTGAGAGTTGTAAGATCATGAGTTCCGAGGTCATGAATGAAAAGAGATATGCACAACCTGAAATGATGGAGCTGACTCTAGACATCAAGCAACTTTTTTCGTTTGATCCAGGAGGAAGATTTGTTGAAGATAATCAAGTATACTCCATGGATTTGAGGACAAATCATTTTCAACCATGGGAGTATGATGTGCCCCAAGGTCCTTTGACCTAAGCCTAAGCCAAGGGCTCCTTTATTTTCTAACTTTTAATTTATTTTTGAGGTGTTTCTTCTCTAGCTAACTTACAGGAGAGTTTTGATCAATTTCACAAAGAGGATTCGGTGCATTTAGACTAGTGGATGTCATGCTTATCATAGAAGAAATTGTGGGATTTCTTTTTCTGCCTAGAATCTGACCTCCGGCCGTTCAAGGGTATTTTTGGCAATCGAAAGACTTCTTTTAACATTTCGTCCTTCATACATTTTGTAACTGACATCTAGAGCTTTCTAAAATGGTATTATGTTTGGGGTTTGTTTGCTATGTCAAACGTCCCATTTTCAGAGGCACAAATCCAACCACGGAATTATTTAGTGTGTTTAATTTTGAGGTCATTTTTGTAATTTTATATTTAGGGTTTTATTTGTAATTTGTCTTTTGGGGGCAACCTTGTAATTTTACCATTAGAGAGGTATTTTATCCTCTCTAATGAACCCTAATCGAACTGGATTTGGAATTTTGAAGATTTGAAAAGAAAACCTAGTTTTCTCCCTTGGTGTGAAGACCGCGGAGTTCCCCTTTCCTCTCGGCCACTTCTCCCTTTTGCATCAACTCGATCTTTTTTGTTTCTTCTTGATCGAGTTGATTGGTGCTGCCTCTTCCAAGCCACTCCTCTCTTGTAGTGTTCCATTGTGGAGTGGAGGTAGAAGAAGCCACAACCCCCTTGGAGAGTGCCAACCCGATTTGGTGAGGCCAAGCAAAGTCACCCCTTCTCCTATTGGAGGTGTGCGGACTCCTTGGAGTTATTTCTATTTTATTTGTTGTAAATATTGAAGGTGTTCTTGCTTTTCTTGAAGCCCTTATTGTTCTCTTGATATTCTGGTTCGTGGGGTTATTTTCGATTAAATTACTTCTGAAGAGTGGTGATTAGAAGATATATATATATTCAGCCGAGAAACTATTTATGCGATATTTCTGTTTTCTGATTTGCAATTGTGTCCGTAATTTGAAGCCTTTTTTTTGTTATATTGCGCTCATCTTTGGCAGAATTAATCTTCATATTGTGATTGATTTAACCTCCAAATTTGTTATTTATTGGCCGTATGCTCGTTGAGTTCTTGACGTTTTATTCCGGGTCGACTGAACTGTTTCTTAAAACCCTAGTTCTGTGGGTTGTCTTCTGTTGACCATATCAGGTTATTCTGAAAGACTTTTAAGCTGAATTTTTGATATACGTATTCTGTTAGTGTTGTTGTAAGCTCCTCCAAATCTCAGCTTCTAATTCATTACGGTTCAGAAGTTATTCACAACTGAAGATTGGTGGTCAGATTGTTGGTGCATACGTTACTCGATTGCTTCTTGAGCAACTCTTGTGACTTGGTGCACATTATGAGCCTAAGGCTCAATAAGTGATATAAAATAAAAGTAAAAATGCAATGCATTTTTGAAATCTTTTTTCGTTTTCCGTTCTATTTCTTTTCCTTTTCTTTATCTTATCTTTTTCTGTTTTCATTTCACATTTCTTTTCCTTTTCTTTTTCAGTCTCTGTGTACATCAATACACCTGGTTTCGACATCAATCGGTAAACCGTCATAACTGTGAACATCAGTGCAGACAGTTATGACATCAATCAACGAACCGCTTTGTGATAAGGGCTCGACATCAATCGACCCGCATGTTAGCTGCTCTATACATTAGAACACAGCAACCCCACACACCTAGTATAACAACTCTAGCATTAACCAAAAGCTCTGCTAGTGGTTGTAAGCATCAATGCACAACAATCGGCTTTGACATCAATCTTAGCACGCTATCGGCCTGCGCAACAATGTTTAAACAGCCTGATATACACCGTTGCATTGGCCACCCTCAACGTCGATCGAGGACCAACTAATAGCTCACTTCCTCATTTCATCTTCACGACTTGGGGTAATTGGCCCAGCAGGAATTTCTGACTCACGAGACCTTTTTATCATTTATTCAGTTTTCATTTTGTTTACTTTTATCTTTCTCATCTCATTTGTTTTCTTTTTAAAACCATGCGTGGAAAACTATTTTTGTATCATTTTAAAATCATACTACTCGTGAATGCATAATGTTCTATCATATCATTCCAATAATCTATAAACCTGCTCATCTATGAAACATATCATTAAAAGAACATAATTCTAATAAACACCTAGCAAGCAGAGTACAATTTACGAAACATGCTCAATATTTGTCTATTCTATAAAAGCGGTAGACATGCTCGATAAAGTGAAGAACAATCAGCATACAATTCCTAACTCTTGTGATGTAGGGTCTAAAGACCAAAGCATAGTAAGTATCAACTTATCTGCAGTCCTTAGCACTTTAGCTTTTTATCCTTTTTCCCGTTAATGTCTTCAAAATAATTATAATTTATTTATTAATATATTTATCAATTATAAATTCCAATTTTATACCATTATTCCATTTATTCATCTATTATTCATTTTCGTCCAATTATTTTAATCAACCAATGTAACCAATAATTATCTTTTAATAACTAACCACCGAATTTCCATAAACTTCAACGCTTAACAAATCCTAATAGTCAACTTAATTATTTAACAACTTCGTAATAACAATTCCAATATCCTAAATTCTCATTCTTGTAGTTAAATTGCTTAGTCCAACATAATACTCAATTACTAAACAATTTCCATAGCTTAGAACTTAACAACCAACCAAGTGCAGAGTAGACAATATAAGCATTTCCAATAACAGCCCATAATTCCACCATTTAAACAATTTTTCCATCACATATACCAAGCAACAAATAGTAACACAAGAATATTCTTAGCATAAATCATCCCAAAATAGAAAGCCTTTACAATTATGAAACTACTCCGAATTAAACCCACACACAGCATATAACAACCTACTACCAGCCTAAAAATCTCCAATTAGCAGACTAATATCCATGGAGCATCATTCAACTTAATTTAACAGGAAAGCATCGGCCATATTCAACCATTCATTTAACAACACCAAATCTCCAACAAACTGTATAACTCTCCGTAAATTCATCAATTATTAAGCAGAATCAGAAAAATAGACCAGGGCATACTATGCATCGACAACCCCCAGAGTATAAATCCAACTGTGACAATTAAAACATCCCAACCATCAGAGGCCAACCAAACAACAATATCTTACAACCCATAAAAACAATGAATACCTACAGAGTCCAATAAAGTAGAGAACTAGAACACCTGAAGTAGTTTCAGCCATCACTCTTTTTCTCCCTCATTGTTTTCCTCTAACTCCATAATACTTAGCCTTCCTCCAGCACCAGAGAGGAGCTCTGCCTTTTATCTTTTCCTAGCCAAAGACCAAGACAGTGGAAGACAAACAACTAAATGCTCCAACTCCTACTCTTAAATTCTCCTAATTAATTTACCCGACAACACTCCACTTATTTCTCTATGCTTTTAAGAGGTTGTCCTTTGCTGCTTTCTTCTTCAATTCACAGCCAATTCAAGCAAGTGTCCCATCTATAATTGGAGCACTAACATTATTGTGTCGGCCAAAACACAAGTCGTGAATTGAGTACACAATAGAACCGGTCAAAGCAAACCAAAGGGACTGACTTTCTTGTTCTGCCACTGCCTAATCAACCCTATAAAATCATCGCTGCAAGTTCCTTCCATCAATCGTAGCAACACTTTTATCCAATCGACATAGCCATAATAAAAAAATGGAGTATAACCAAGAGTTTACCTCGATCAATCAGGGAGAAAACTGAAGCTCGCACAATCGGTTCATCCTTCTCGCTGCTCGGGCGTTCAACCGACGCAACCCAAGCCCCTAACGAAGGCACCCACAGCACGCCAGACTCCAGCTCCATGTCTCCTGAGCCCCATTGTCACGTCTTCCTCATGCGCTCTCTCGGTTCCTCTTTGCCTCTCTCTCTCGATCCACTATCTCAATTTCTCTCTCCCTCTCTCACTGGTTTTCTCCCTCGGGTGTCTCATTTCTCAACAGAAAATTCTAGGGCTAAATGAGGTTGTTCATTTGATTTCACCCCAAACCAAGAACTGATCACCTTAATCTCCAACCAAACCAAACCAAACCAACATTAACCAAACCAGTTCACCTCTCATTAACTCCATCCAATTATACTTTTAAATCTTTAATTCCAACAATTCCATTTAATTTTTCTCTTTTTAATTTTAAACACCTTTTTCTCTCAGTTAAATTGTCGTTTAATAATTTAATTAGATTCTTCATATAATTAAATTATTTTCAACACAATTCAAATTCCTGATTTATTCCGAATATTGTTTGATGATAATTATTGGTCCAATTTAATTTCTTCGATTCGATTTTCCAAATTAATTTTCTTCAAGTAAATTCTCAATAATTATCCAAATGATCCCTAATTATTTTTACTATTCCATTACGGAAAATTAGGGTCTTACAACTTAGCTCAACAAAAATTCAGGATATTATATTCTTCTGCCGTTATATAAATTTTGTCCTCAAAATTTGGCTTACGTAAATAACTCCTCGATTTCACAAAACACTAATTATGAGTATTCGTAACACAGAGTACCCAAAACATAATTATTCAACCCTAATATTTCATAATTCTTCCCAAAAGATACAGCGTTCCCATTTTGCAAAATATAATTATTTAACGAAATACAATTTACATCAAAGTCCTTTGATCTTCATTACTAACTGCTGCAAGAGAAAAAACCTCTAACAAATTCTCTTTCTTTTCAACCGACAGTGTATGAAAAATTTTTGCAATATGTCCAACTTTGTTGCATTGAAAGCATCGCCCAGATCAAGCAATTCATTCACCCTTATGATTTTTCTCACACTTTGGGCATTGAATGACTCATAAATTCTTAGCATTTCCTTGAATACGCTTTTCATTTCCATGTAATTCGCCTCCAATGAAAGCTCTTTTTGATCCTCTTATCTTTGGCCATTCTCTCATCTGTTGTTGAGACTGTATTTCCATCCCCACATTTCTATTGCGCTCACTTAATTTCACAAATTGAAACTCTACTTTCTCAACTTTGAGGGCTTTTTCTACTATGTCCGTATAAGGTATCCCTTGAGTACCCGAAATTTTCACACCTCGATAAATTTCCAAATTTAGTCCTTGAACAAATTGATGAACCTTGTGTTCATTATCACTTATTAAGTGCAATGTAAACCGCGATAATGCTTCAAACTTGCTCACATACTTTGAAACTTTTCCTTCTAGACAAAGTTTTGTAAATTCTACTAACTTACTCGTCCTTCTGGTGTGGTTAAAGTACTTGTCATAGAAGATTTCCTTAAATATTTCCCACTCCATATTCTCCACATCGTGCACTCCCTTCATGGAAGCCCACCAAAATCGAGCATCCTGCGTCAACATGAACACAACACAACTAACTTTCTCTTGTTCTTCAATCTTGGCGTACTCGAACATACTCTCCACCATGCTAATCCATTCCTCTACACCCACTGGATCTGAGATTTCACCTTCAAAGTATGGTGGCTTTAGTCGTTGAAACCTCTCACATCCTAATTCTCTAGGAGTAATTAGTTGTTGGTTTCTCTATTCTTTTGTTTCCCTACTCCATTCCATTAACTGAATATGGCGCTCCAACACTTTTATCAATCTACTAATTGTTGTTAATTATGGTAATTGACATGAAGGGGTATGACGTTATAATGGGCATGGATTGGTTGTCTCAACACAGGGCAATAATCAATTTTAAGAATAGGAAGGTTCATTTTCGGTCACTTGGTGGGGTAGAACATGTTTTCCTAGGAATATCATACTTGGAGATGGTTTTGAAAGCCCTTGAAATCGAGAAGGAGGAGAAAGAATTCTTAGAGCAAAGGAAGTTCCCTAATACAATTCAACCATGATTGCAAGAGGAAGGAGAAAATTCTCAAATTTTAAAGTGACCCTTAGAGGACGGGGAACAACAAGGAAAAGAAAAAACTCTTTCAAGTGGACCTTAAGGTTAATCAATGTCCAAAGTGCAAAAAGAACCACTTTTGAATATGTATGGTTGGATCAAGACGATGTTTCATATGCAATAAGGGTGGACATTATGCTCGAAAATGCACATTATCGACAAAGAAATCAAGAAATGTTACCCCAAAGATTGCTTCTCTCATAGGGATCAAGAGTGAGATTACCGCACTGGAACGTGAAGGAGAACTTTATAACTTACTTGAGTGTCTTAGTAAATTAGGACTTTTATATTATCCTTGTACCCAATGTTATGAAATGATTTTTTGGAAGTGATAAAGTGAGATGGTCTAAAGTTTATATTGTTTTAGTCGTATAAAGAAGGATCAAAGAAGCTTTTCTCTTGGGAAATTGAAGGAAAAAGGCTAGGCAGGAGCCAAATTTTGGACAAAAAACTATAACTAAGGGGGGTACATTATAGTGATTGCAATTTTTGCAATAAAATTAATGATAATTATTATTAAGGAAGAAATTATGTTTAAAGGTATATAATTATTGTAATATCCTAATCGTCATTGAGTTGAAGACATAGCTTAAGTGATAACTTTGGAGTTGGCGGCCGATCGGGGCGGACGATCGATGAGGTGTCAATCAATTGGTGTCAATCGACTGCCGTGATGATGGGCTTTTTCTAAAGGAAAATGTTACGGCTGTTCGTGGCGGTGGTTTGGCATGGGGAGATCATCCACTGCGATCAACTACCAAGAATTGAAAGATCACCTGTTAATGATAATGAACGTCTGGAATGTCTGGAAGTTGAAAGGAAGTGATATTATATGCGTTTGGACATCAGAGTGTTCTTGGACATTAATGGATGGTGTCCCATGGCCTTCTGTCTTCATGTGGAGGGCATTGATGGACTGGAAGTCCTTTGGCTTTCCATCTTCTCAGAGTTAATGATGGGTAAAGTTTTGGTGCCTATAAATAGAAGGGAGTGGCATCATGAAGGAAGAGAAGCAAATGAGTATGGTTACTTTGCCAAAATGTACAGTGAGCTGGCATTGAGAAATTCTTTAACGTTCAGGAGAATTAGAAAAGAAGGAGAGAGAAGGGTTAAGAAAAGGATTAAAGTGTATTTCTAGAAGTGTTGGAAAAATGGTAGTGAACTGCCGTGAAGGTTTGTGAAGAAAAGTGAGGTGCATGCTGTTAGGAGATTTTAGGTTTTCAAGTATCAAATTATTCAAGTAATTCTACCTTCACTCACGTTTATGTTAAAGGATTATTTCATGTGGTGGTTGATGTCATTCATTATTGTTAAGATGAATTTTAATTATAATGATAGCATGTTATTGGTAGATTATTATTGGAGAAGGTATTAATGGGTTAAGGTTATATGATGTTGATGCCAAGTGATAATATTTGATTTATTGGAAATGGATTAAGTCAATGCATGTATGCGAAGTAGAATCCAGGTATTAGGGTGTTATTCATGAAGTTGATTATTATCATGTGGTATAAGTTGTTGAGATGCGTTGTACGATAAGGTGGTTGTTGGAATAAATGGTTGAGTTTGGATGTGAAAAGAGTGGATTGTATGTAACTGGAATTGTTGAGAGTAATGCTATGGAAAGAATTAAGCCATGTTAAGTAGTAGTTGTGAGATTATAATAAAACTTGAAGTATTAGATATGTAACCTGAGAGTAGATGATAGTTTTGGAGATCTAATAAGTAAATATATTTTGATTTTAATAGGTATTTAGAAAAGGACAATTCTAAGTGTTAAACCATTAAAGCAAAGGAATTCAGCTACCTAGTACTGTATGTGTTTTGTCCGAAAGGGCCTACCTCACTAGAATTAGGGGGTGTTTACAATTGGTGTTATTGATTGTTATGAATTGTATGTTTATAGAATTAAGTTTAGTTTCTTAGTTAGGACAGATCACGTTTTATGGATACAATTAAGGAATACGTTAGATTTGATTGTAAGTGCATGACAATGTTAAGACTTGAAGTACTAAAGTACACGAAAATAGAATATACGTAAATAGCTGTGGTCTGGTTTTTTATGCCCGACACAGAAATCAAAGTATATGAAAATGAAATGAACGTAAATAGTTGTTTTTGTGGTCTTGTTTGTTACGCCGGCACAGAAACTAAAGATAAGTAATAATTGGGGTCCGGTTCGTTACGCCTGGCATAGATGTTTGGGTGGTTCGGTTCGATATGCTCGAAATGTAAGCAGTAAAAGACTACAATAGTATGAGACAACATAATGAAACAGAAAGATACGTAAATAGCTGTTTTTGTGGACTAGTTAAATACGCTCGACACATAAACCAAGGATAAGTTAACCAACTGTTGTCTGGCTAGTTATGCCTGGTACAGATGTTTCTATGGTTGGGTTTGATATGCCCGACATCTAATCAGTAAAAGACAAACAGTAAATGAATGTTTGTGTGGACCGATTTCATATGCCCGACATATAAACATATGAAATAACAGTAAAAGATAGAAATAGTAAAAAGATATTTATTTGATCCTGTTGGATATGCTCGTCACATAAACAGATGAAAAGAAAATAAAGGACTGGAACAGTAATAGAGAAACAAAACAGAAAACTTTATGCGATGCTATAGAAATTATATGTCAATTTCATGTTTTACGTTTATATCACGTACTGAGCGTTAGGATCGTAGTTAGGTCCCGTTCATGTAGATAAGGAGCCAATTAATGGATAAAGCTATTAGAGGACGTAGGTGATGGAGTATTGTTGTGTGGACGTCTGTGCTGTTAGTGACATTGATCTATGGTTATGGCTCACGAAAATGAAATAAATGTTTTAAAGGCTTTTAAGTGTTTTATGACTTCAAATAAATGTTTTAAGTTTATCTAAGTGTTTATTTAAGTAATTAGTTTGTGGTATTTAAATGTAAAAGACTTCTGCTATATGTTTACTCTAAGAGTTCCACTATATGTTTATGACTCTTGTATTCAATTATGCAAATGATTTAAAGAAAATAAAAATTTTATACGGAAAAAGTTACGGGATGTTACAAATGGTATCAGAGCATAATCGGGTCAAAATCGTTTCTGTAGACTACCAACAGTACAAACTCAACACAGCGATGTTTCATCAACTATAAGTATTAAGTATAGTGCTTTATTAAGAATAGTGTTTTATTATAGAATTAATTGTAGGAATATATAATAGAGAGGGAAAGAAGAGGGTAAAGACTGAAAATAACTTGGTGGGATACTACTAAGACAATTCAGGACAACTCCAGACGTAAGAGATTTGACTTGGACAAGTGTTAAGGATATTTTCCTTGATAAGTATTTGAACAAAATGGTTAGAACTTAGAAGTTAGGTGAGTCAGTGAAGTTTGAAGAGTTCGTTCAAGGATTAAAGGCTGACATATATGGTTAAATTAAGATATATGGTACTGAAGATGTGCCAAACTCTGGGATTGCATCAAAAACTTGGGAGATTGAAGAGGCTAAATAGGAAATTATACCAGTAGAATACATTTTAGACAAGAATATATACCCTTAGACTAGAAAATTTTTGATGGAAAAATTTATATAACGGGGGAGAGTTGTAATATCCCGACTCTTCATTGAGTTGAAGGCATAACTTAAGTGATAACTTTGGAAATAATAGGAGCTGATTTGGACAAGTAAAGATATTGGTCAAGAGAAATGCATTTGGAATAAGAGAATAATGATATCCCATTATGTTCGTAGTTAGATTAAGGGAATGATTGAAGTTAATTGAAGAATTGTTTGATGGTATTGGAGTTAGAGTAAATGATATCAACATGATTGATAGTCAGTAGAAATTGTAAGAGAAAATATATTTAGAAATATTTGGATATTGTAAAGGTTGAAAGCTAGTTAACAATAAAGTTAAAGGTATATGATTTTTACTATTTTACGACATAATGGATTTAGTGAAGAATAATGTAAAGGAGAAATGGTGAAAGATATAATTTAGGTTGAAGTTTGGATATTTGGAAAAGTGAATTATAGGTGATTAAGGATAATTATATATGTATATATATATATTTTGTTGTTTTTATAGGGAATATACTTAGATAAGTGTCACGGTAAGGAAATAAAATGGAGAATTAATCGAAAACATGTTGTTTGAGTTGGCGGCCAATCGGGGCAGTCGATCGACGAGGTGTCGATCTCTCGTCTTCGATCGACCGACGTGATGATGGGCATTTTTTGAAGGAAAACGTTGCAGCTGTTCGTGGCGGTTGTTTGGCATGGGGAGATCATCCATTGCGATAAACCGCTAGGAATTGCAAGGTCGCCTGTTAAGGATAATGAATGTTTTGAAAGTCTAGAAGTCAAAAGGAATGACTTTATATGCATTGGGACATCCGAGGGTTGCTGGACATTAATGGATGGTGTCCCATGGCCTTCTGTCTTCACGCGAAGGGCATTGATTGACTGGAAGTCCTTTGGCTTTCCGTCTTCTGAGAGTTAAAAATGGGTCAAGTTTTGCTGCCTATAAACAGAAGAGAGTGGCAGTGTGAAGAAACATGTTAGATAGGATTGTAAGTATACGACAACGTTAAGACTTGAAGTACTAAAGTACACAAAAATGGAATATATGTAAACAATTGTGGTCCAATTTTTTACGCTTGGCACAGAAATCAAAGTATACGAAAATGAAATGAATGTAAATAGTTGTTTTTGTAGTCCGGTTAGTTTGCCCTGGCACAGAAACCAAAGATAAGTAGTAACTGTTGTCCAATTCGTCAAACCAAGCACAGATGTTTGGGGTGTTTGGTTCCATACGCTCACATATAAACAGTAAAAGAAAAAAACAGTATGAGACAATAGAATGAAACAGTAAGATACATAGATTGTTATTTTTGTGGACAAGCTATATACGCCCAACACAAAAACCTAGGACAAGTAAACAACCTGTTGTCCTATTAGTTACGCCTGACATAGATGTTTGTATGGTCCGGTTTGATACGCCCGACATATAAACAGTAAAAGAAAGAAACAGTAAACGGATGTTTGAGTGGAATGGTTTGATACGCTTAGCACATAAACAAATGAAATAAGAGTAAATGAAAAAAATGGTAAATAGATGTTTATGTGGTCTAGTTGGATATGCTCGGCACATAAACAGATGAAAGGACAATAAAAGACATGAATAGTAATAGAGAAACAAAATAGAAAACCGTATGTGATGCTATAAAAATTATATGTGAATTTCATGTTTTGCATTTATATCAAATACTGAGCGTTGGCTCATAGTTAGGTCCCGTTGATGTAGGTAAGGAGCTGATGAATGGATAAAGTTGTTAAAGGAGATAACTGATGGAGTATTGTTGCGTGGGCGTTTGTGCTATTGGCGACATTGACCTATGTTATGGCTCACATACATGAAATAAATGTTTTAAAGACTTTTAATTGTTTTATGACTTCAAATAAATGTTTTAAGCTTATCTAAGTGTTTATTTATGTAATCAGTTTGAGGTATTTAAATGTAAAAGAGTTATGCTGTATGTTTACTCTGAGACTTCCACTATATGTTTATGACACTTGTTTTCAATTATGCAAATGATGTAAAAATAAAAAAAAAATATTTATACTGAAAAAGTTACGGGATGTTACATTTATATTATGTGTTGTTTAAAATATAAGGGTATATATATATATATATATATATATATATATGTGGGTTATTTAAAATATGTATACTTTATGATTTAGAAATATATATATTTGCATACAAAAAGAATTTTAATAAAAAAAGGGAAATCAGATGCAAGGAGAAAATTGGAGATGTCGTTCGTGATTTAGTGGAAGCCGTCGTTTTGGAGGAGACGTTTGCTGTCAAGGACTTGTTAAGAAATGTCATTTGTGGGAGCCAACAGATTTGTGGAAATGTTTGAGGATATGAAGATCGTTAGATTAAAATGAGTAGATGAGTTTGTAGTCGTTGGATGAGAGAGGACAAAAAGAAAAGGAAAATGTCTGCGAGAGAAAGAAAAATTATGGATAAAACATGGATAGATGGGTGAGAATAGCGGATGAAGGATTGACCATAGGATGAGAGAGGGCAGACAAAAAAGGTGTTTCGCTGAGAGAGAAAGATTCTTTGTGGAAGAGAGGGTGATCATTTGATTCAAAGGGCGGACGAGACAAAAGTCATTGGATCAAAAAAATGATGCTTTCGTGGAAAGGAAAGATTCGGTATGGATGGAGGAAGGACTGTTAGATTTAATTGAGGATGAAACATGGACCGTCAGATCAAGGAAGCTACACATTTACATACACTTAATCATATTTTATCTTTCTTAAATGCCGACTCATGCATGAACATTGATAAAAATGCAACATAAATATATCCACATCATCACTATATAGATCATCAATACGCCATCACAGTGCATTATAAACATATCATCAACATATACAATAATTAAAGAAAAAAGTAACAACAATCCTTAAGGACAACACCTCACCCATTAGCTATAAAACTAAACCTCAACATCGTGAATACTAACAAACAAAAGAAAACCTCATATCCTCAAATTATCAAGCATAAAATAAATACAACAAGTACGGTAGCATATCCTTGAGCCATCAGTAAAACAGTTAGTACAAAATAAATACAACAAGTACGGTAGCATATCCTTGAGCCATCAGTAAAACAGTTAGTACAAAATAAATACAACCACAAAGCACAAGTGCTCAAATGCATAAGCCATCATGAAAAGGGAGCATGATTTAGCAAGTAGCAATAAAATATCCAAAGAATCGATCCTCAAAACACTGAGCATTTTAAAAGAAATTAACTATGTCACAAATCCTCATGAGCATTTCTCAACTTAAACATAATCATCTCTATCATAAAACAACTATAACAGAACCTCAACTCAGCTATTATCGCAATAACAAAACCATCATCAATATCTAATAATGGACCAAACCCATCTCATGGCTACTATAAATTACAACTTCCCATTATCTATCGTAGCTAACAGAACAGAACCAACAACATATCTTCGAACAATAAATGTAAAATAGAATAACAAACAAGCTACACATCCTTAAGAACTATCAACAGTTAGTAGAACCGTAAACAAAATAGAAAACCAAACCTGCCTAGCACCTTGAATAATAGGCCGAGAGGCCACCAACAAGCAAGCGTTACTTACCTCGAGCTTTCCAATGGGAGAAAAAGTACGGCCACGGCAGAATATCCTTCCTAGAGCATGCCTCTCCACCACAAGTTCCATCTCCTAGCTGGAGCTTTGAACAACAAGTCCTCACTGATACTTGCAAATAAACAGTGTGCCTAAACCCTCTACAACCATTTTACACCTGCAGATTAGGGCAGGGAGTTTTTCTATTGCGGAAACATTTGCTTCCACATACAGATACGCTTCCATGAGACCTCAGTCTTTCACTGTGATCTGAGTCTGAATGGCATCATTTCCTTTAAATTTGCAAGCCAAAACAATGACATTTTGTCTAGCCTGTGCGTTTTCTTTAAATTGAACAACGTCATTAAACTTATAGCGTCGCAACAGTTTTCCTTCAACGAGAATATTTCAATGCCGCTGAAGGATCTTCCATGCATCTTACGGTGTGCATTTAATCATACTTCCATCCGAGAGTCCACCTCTAACCCAGTTCTTAAAATCATTTTTGGAGACAAGTTTCTCTCTCGTGATACTCATCTGATGACCAAGGCTGCATCCAAGTTTCCTCCTTTATATTCGAATGACCATCGTCCCTCCCAAACAGAATCTTCCATATCTGTAGGAGCATCTATTCCTCTCAAAAACCATCATCCAACGGTCAACTCTTCTCTTGCCCCTTTCATCTAACGGTCGATAATCGGTCCGCTTGTAACACCCTGATATTTTTAAGTTGGATAACTATCGGGGTATTACCGAGTTCTTAGTTGGAGTGTTAAGTCAGAGTAATTTCTGTTACATTTTCCTCATATACGTGATGTAATCAAAGTTTTGGAGTTTGGGGGATATTGCATTGCGTATTTATACATGTCACCTTATCACGTGTATTTATAGGGAATATGTTATGGGATAGGAGTTAATTGGGAAAAGAGTGTGAAAGGTTGTTCAGGGTGTTTTCGGATGCCAGCGGATGACACTTCGGACGCATCATGCTGTCTGCATTTGCATTTCATAACATCGTCGACGTTTGGGACGAGTCTGGGGGTGTGATGTATCGTCCTGGGTACTCTGGGCCGTAGTGTTGCGGATGAGGTCCTGGATGATGTGGACGAGCCAAGTCGTCCGCAAATGCATTGTAACTCTCCTTTAGCCTGAGGACGACTCGGGACGAAGTTTAACATCCTTACTTCACTATGCTGTGAAGTTGCGGATGAGGGTCCGGACGATGCAAACGAGAGAAGTAGCGTCCACATCGAATCTGTTCTAAACCTGGATAGTTTTAGACGAGTTGGGACGGCTGCGGATGAGTTGAAGTATCGTCCAATTTGCCTCTGTCTGATTTCAGGACACTTTCAGACGACACACAGACACCACGTGCGGACCCAATATGGCGTCCGAACCTTAACTGTAGATGGTACGGTCATCGATGAGAACGCCTTTCCTCGTCCCTAAGTGCGATTTAGCCTGCGATAACTTAGCCTTATGGATGAATACAGATGAGACCTATGCATCCACACTTGTTCGAAATAGCCCAGCTCAGTGAAAAATTAGGGATTTAAAATCTGGAAGTTTGTCGTCTAGCCCATTAATGCCCGACATGGAGACGACGAAGTCATCTCCCTCCCCCTGGTGACGCCATCCTCCAGCCCATAGGCCACCTCCTCCCTTCCCTTAGGCATTCATGGTGTCTCCTTTTCCAATTAATAGCCTTCCTCTCCCTTCCTTATCATTTCATTTCTTCTTCCTACATGAGTGAAGCTCTAAAGTGTGAGCTCCATAGAGAAAGAGGGTGATCGAGAGAGAAGAGCCTATGAGAATGAAGAAGAGTTGAGTGAAATTGGTGGGTTGAGGGTGTTGAGTGGAAAAGTAGTGTGCTAAGTGTGTGGACGTGAGTGAAGGGAGGAGTGAGCTGAAGGAGTGAGCTACGTGGGAGTTGTGAGCTGAAGTGGTGAGCTACTAGGAGCTGTTCCCTGCTGCCATCAACCATGAGAGGAGAGCTGTCCCTGAGTGTTAGTCCTTCAAATAGGTAAGGAAATTAGGGGTGTCTTGGCCATTTGGAGGCCCTACACCACGAGTATGTGTGCGTGAGTGATAGTGATTTCTTTGTTGTTATTGTCTCCTTGCTGTTTGTTACTTCCGTTGATGATAATATAGAAATTGTTAGTGTTCTGTAGATTATGGTTGCAATGATCACTCCGCAGTTATTTCATTTCTCTACTTGATTTTTTGTGATATTTCCTTGTTGTTAATTGTGTGATTTCCTTTACTGCTAAATTATATTGCTAGCTGTTAATAATGGTTGTTGAGAAATAGAGAATGATGAATGAAAAGAGGAATACGTGAAAGTGAAATAGAGCTAAGAGTTCATTGATAAAGACCCTGTCCATTTCTTTACTGCTTTATTACTTTCCTTTACTACCTTCCGTAACGCTATACATATATTGCTTTGTTTGAATTATTGTCCCTTGGAATGACAATGACTCTTATCAAGCACATTTAATTAATACAACTCTTAAATTAGGAGTTGAGTATGCTAATTTAGTAATTAACTAAACTTGATGCATGATAAATTACTAAGCACGTTTAATCATCTACAGAACTTGTTAACTTGAATAGAGTAATTAATTTGATTTGAGCATGCTAACTAGTAGTTTAATTAATAACAAATCATTGAGCATGTTAATCATTACCCAAGCCTATTAATTAACTTAAAGCATGTTAATTAACCTAACTGGAATAATTAACTAGACTCAAGCATGTTGATGTTCAATTAGCATGTTTATAGTTAACTAACCAGCATGCTTAATTAGTTAACGTGTTCAATTTACTAGCATGAATAAACCCTTAACCATGCTAATCAGCTTAACTAGAGTAAGTAATCAAATAAAGCATGCAATTAACCCAAGTATGTTAATTATTACTTAAGTACATCAATTAGCTAGGCATGTTAATTAACTAGCATGTTAACTTAGCTACGTCCAATGTTAATTAATAGTTGTAAGAGCATGTTAAATTACTAGGATAACTAACTAGAATGCTAATTGTATCTTCCTTGAGCATACTAAGTAACTAGACTAATTAATTATGATAAAAGCATGTAATCAACCCTTGAGTATGTAATTGATTAGAATAACATAAGCATGTTAACAATAAATATCCAACTAGACTTGAGTATGTTAATTAATTAGAATAATTAATTAACTAGACGCATGTTAATCCATTAGAATAACTAAACCAATTAGAAGTATAGTTGAAATCTTTCCTTGAGCATGTAAATTAAATAATGAATTGTAGCATGTAATTACACGTTTAATTAGTAGCATTTTAATTAACTAGCGTAATTGACTAAACTATTTGACCGAACATGTTAACTAATTAGTTGCACATGTTTACTTAAATTGATGCATGTCATTTTGTTAGAGTAATTAACTAACTAGAGTAGTTAACTAGACGTGAAGCATGTAATGAACTAGAGAAATCAACTAATTAATTAAGGTTTGAGCATGTAGATTAATAATTAGTTGAGCATGTTTAATTAGTAAATGCTTGCATGTTAACCTATTTGCTAATCTAAGTATGTTAGTTTAAATAAATCACTTACACGTTTCCCGTACCACTACTTTATTGTATGCATTCGCTGTTAAATTCCATGTTGTACTTGCTTTCTGTTGTGCATAGTTAATTCCTTCTATTATACGGTTTACTTTCTTTACATGTGCCTTAAATTACAGTTGCTTTAAATTGCAATTACTTTCTTTTATATGCGCACTTCAATAATTATTAATGTTATGTTAGAACGCATCATGCATCACGATAGATTGAGAATGTATGTTCTTGCATCATGTTAATAGAAAGCCTAGGAAATGGCACCTTGGTGGTGATACACAAGCATGCATAAGTGATGTAAAATGTTAAGAAAAAGTAAAAAGAAGAAGGGATAGGAGTGGATGGGTAGCGGATCTAGTCTGCGATCAAGGCATAGCCCCTCCCTCATAGGGTATGGGAGTTCTAGATACGAGGAAAAAAGTTTGGTCTGATCACTATGCCATTGCACAAGAATGATCTCCCAATTCTAGCTGGAAGTATTAGTAAGGAATAAAAGAATAATGGATAAAAGAAGAAGTAAAGTAATAAACGATTTAATGGCTTAATGAAAGGATTGCTTTGGGTGGCCCCCATTCCAAAATGGACTAAAGAGTGACATTCATGTTGCATTAACCCTTTTTCCTTACTAAACCTTCGGGCTTACAGTTGGTTGTGGTTTAGATGTAGGTACTAGTACAGAGTCAATGCACAGACTAGGAGTAACGAAAAGATGAACAAACAATAAAAGTAGAGGATGATGGATTTGCACGTGCGAGGGAGTTCTTGGCTTGCCAGACATATAAAAGGAGTAAAAGAGAAACCGTTTTAATTAAGTATTCAAAGTTGTAATTAAATTAAGTAGTAAGTTGTATAAAAGTAGTATTTCAACTGGTCGGTGTTTCTTCCTTAAACTATATTTAAACGCTTATGCAACGTTTTACATCAATGGTTTAAATTATAACGCTTCCGCATAGTTTCATTAATAGGGTTTTTATAATGAGTTTTACGAACGGTTGGTAGCCATCTGGTTTAAGCGCGCTCTAATTTGTTTTAAAAAGAAAATTTTAAATTTTCATGCATTTTAAAGGATTTAAGAAAATCCGGGTCATTACACAGCCCCTTCCCGCCCTCCATGACATTTTTCCTTCTTTGTTTCAACACTTCTCTTTTCATTTGATTAACTTCACATTTTTTCAACACACTCACTCCAACTTTCATCAAAAAAATTAATACTTCCTATGCCAATAACAACCCCCCATAAAATCTCAGAATTTCCTATTTAATATTAATAATTCATAAAATAATATATTATACTATAAATCGACCGATAAATATTTGTTGCACTGTACAACATACTCAAATTTTATAAATGCGACCAAAAGGAAATTTCGTGTAACGACCCGATTTTTCATAAATCCTTTAAAATACGAAAAATTTGAACATTTAAAACAAATATTAGAGTGCGACGCTAAACCAGACCGCTACTAACCTTTCTTTAAACTCGTTATGAAAACTCATTAAAAAAATGCAGAACGTTATCAAATAATTTACTGAAAGAAAGTAAATGATTAAATACTGCGCTTTGAGAAATTAAATCCAACCATTTAAATACAGTTTTAATGAAACTTAATTTAATTACAACTGTTTCTCTTTTACCCTCTTTATGTTGGGCTAGCCCCCAATCTCGCTCGTGCAAATCCTTTATCGCTGCTTTAGATTATTTGTTCATTGTTATCATCATATTCGCGTACAAGTACCTACACCTACATCACAAGTAACTGTAAGCCCAAGGGCTTAGTAAGGAAAAGGATTAATGCAATTATGCTTATGCCTCTCTTTAATCCTTTTTGGAATGGGGGCCACCCAAACCAATCCTTTCATTACGTCATTCGTTCGTTCATTACTTTACAATCATTCATTCAATACTCGTACATCAAGCGGAAGATTAGAGGGTTCATAGGGGAAGAATAGTTGATCGGATCTAACATTTTCATTGCAGCTAGGTCCTCGTTCCCGCAATGGTAGGGGGCTTTGCCCAGCTGCAGACTAGAACCACTACACATCCGCCCCCCAACTTCTCAGTTCCTTCATTTTCTTAACATTTTACCTCACTTATGCATGTGCGAGTACCACCCCCAGATGACACTCCCTATTGGTTTTCTATTAACATGATGCATGATCATACATTCTCACCCTAACATGAAAAATGATGCGTTATAACATAGCATTATTAGAAATTGAAGTGTGCATAAAAAAGGTAACTGAATAGCAGGAATTGAAAGCAAACTGAAATTGAAAACCCATATAATAAACAACGATAATTGAAAGCACACAACCGAGAACAATTATAATTAAAAATGCATAACAGAAAACAAGTATAATATTGATTTAAACAGCGAATGCATACAAATAAAGGGATGGTACGATAAACATGCAAGTAATTTATTTAAGCTAACATACTTAGGAAATTAGAAATAGAGACATGCACAGACAACAAATAATGGAAACATGCTCATAAATTGGTAATCTATATTCTAGTTGATTAAGGATGCTTTTATTCTAGTTAGGTATTCTGTAACTACATTTATCATTCTAGTTAGGTATCGTAATTAACTAACGTGCTCAAGTCGAATTACAATTATTAATCTAGTTGATTATCCTAATTAATTTATATGCTCATGACAGGTCACAACCATAAAGCTAATTATTCATTCCTAAGTACTTACATGCTCAAGAGTTGTTTACATGCTCTTATCAAAATTCGTTAAACTTGCTTTTAATAGTTTTATGGATTAAGCATGCATAGGCAATTTATAATTAATTAGACATGCTTGACTAGTCGCATTAAAGTCTAGTTAATTACTGGTTGATTCATTCTAGTTAATTACATGCTGCTAATTGATTTGAACCTGCCAATTAACAATAAGTTAGCTAATTAAACATGCAAGTTAATTAGTTCAAAATGCTTGAGTTTAGTTGGTTATTCTAGCTAAGTTAATTAACATGCTTTTAAGTTAATTAATATGTTTGAGTAATGATTAAAATGCTCAATTCTAATTACTTACTTAAGTTAGTTACCCGAGTTGACTAACATACCGCTAATTGAGTTACACTTGTTATGCTAGTTAGTTAATTTAAACATATTAGTTAAATAAATCTAAATATGCTAGTTAATTAATTAGACATGCTAGTGGTTACTTAGCAGTCAATTTTCATGATCAAGAAATAACAATACTTACCTAAGCATATTTTAATTAGACAAGTTAGTTAGTTCACAGGTTTAAACTAATTAAATTGTTTGCATGCTTGGATCAACTAAATTAGTTAACATGCTCAATTAATTATCATTTAGCTAAGTTTGTTTACAAGTAAACATGTTGGGTATAAAGTAAGACAACCAAATGGTAACGGAACAATAGTGTTGGAAATATCAATTTGTAATTAATAACGAAACAGAAGTCAAACTGCAAGAATTAAGTCGTCACTCATTTGTCTAACATTTCTAACTTAACCCATTCGTCTAAGCATTCTCATTCGTCAACTGTTTATGTCTAAACATTTATATCAAAGCTAATAACAAAGAATATAGAAAATAACAAAGGAAATGGCAAGGAAATCCATGGACTACCAACAGGGAAACATTACAGGGCAACAATAATCGAGAGAACAAACAAGGAAATATCATAGAGTTAGAAATAATCCAATGCATACTAGCATTCTACACTATGTATCAAGGAATTATCTAACAGCAAGGAAGATAATTACACCCAAGAAGTCAATATGAATGCATTTAAGCACAGAACCAGTCAAGGAAATATCATAGAACTATCAATAATCTATAGCATACTAACTTATCTACGCCATCAACATCAAAGAACACACTCATGCACACTACTTGTGGTGTAGGGCCTACAAATGGCCAAGACACCCCTAATTCCTTATCTAAATTGATGGACAAATTCACTCAGGGACAATAACACTCCCAGCCTCATGGTTCCTCAACTCACAGACAGCAAGGAGCAGCACACTGTAGCTCCACCACTCAGCTTCACCTCAAGTTACACACACACACTTGGATGAAACTCTCCTTCACGGGTCTCTCTCTTTGTCACCCAGGAAGGAGAACTCTCCGTCACATGCAAGTAGAACTCTCTTACTCGGGGAGAGGAACTCACGCAAAAGGGGAAACTGAAAAGTAAAATGAAAAGGGAGAATGACTTATACCTGAAGGAGGAGAGAAATTTCGTACCCATAGGGGAAAAATTGGACAGTCAAGCCAGAGAGGAGGCAACCTCGTGCATAGGGAGGCCAACTTTGTCATCTCCATTGTCGAGCAATAATGGACTACAAGACAGAATTCATCATTTTAAATCCTTAACTTTTAGTTGAACTGGGTTATTTTAGACGAGTGCGGATGCATTGGTGTCGTCCACATTCATCTGTAAGTGTAAAATCTTACCCACTAAATCGTGGCTTCAGACGGGAAACGGCGTCTTCATCCTGTCTGTACCGTCCGCAGCTAACATTCGGACGCGTTATGCGTCCGTACGTAGCATCTGCAGGCGTCCGAAAGTGTCCCGAAATTAGACAGAGGCAAATTGGACGAGGCTACTCCACGTCCGTAGTCATCCAAAACTGTCAAGGATTTGGACAGATTCAAATCGGACGCGGCTAGTACTCATCCGGACTCGTTCGAAAGTCAGTGACACATTGCAGTCAGGACGTAGAATCACATTCTGAGTCATCCCAACCCATTCCTCGTGTGTGCAATGCATTTGCAAACAAGACAACTCATCCACAGTGTCGTTTACAAGCGTCCGAAAATGCCTTGGAAAACATTTTCTCAAATTTTCTCACTTAGCTCCTATCCCATAGCACTTTTCCCTTAAATACGCGACATAAAATAACACGTATCAATACGCAATGTAATATCATAATCAGCCCTTCGTCTAATTACATCGCGTAAACGGGGAAAATGTTATGGAAATACCTCTAGACTTAATGGTCTAGAACGTCCTCGGTAATGCCCCAATAATTGTCCAATTGAAAAAAGTCGACGTGTTACATACCTCCCTCCTTATATAAATTTCGTCCTCGAAATTTGCCTAGCGTAATTCTCTCACAATGCAGACCTACACATCAAATCTCTTCTTAGCTACCCCATTCATTGACGTAGTTCCCCTTAGTGGTCGTAATACTTACTATCTACTCCCTTCTTACCTATAAGTGTCAGCTTGACTTCATCCAATTGTGTCTCTTTGTACCAAAAGTCAACCAAATCCTCGTACTCACGCACCACACTTTCGTTGCGTAACTCTGATTAACTTGATTCCAAGGAAAGAAATGCCTTAATCATAGTCATTCTTCAACATCAAGAGCTGAATAACAATTCTCTTATATCCAATTATCGCCTCAATCCAATAAATACTTCATAGTTGCTGCTTAACTCTTGAATCTGTAGCATTTTTCTCCAAAAGTTGACGATCCACATCAAATTTTCCTACAAAATCTGAGTGATTCAATGCCAAGGAAGAGTCCCCATGACCTTCTGTAATACCCCGATATTTTAAATTATTGGGATATTATAGAGGTTGTACTAGGAGTGTTAAGTCTAGGGGTGTATTAATTTAATTTGAGAAATTAAATTAATAATGAGAGATTTATTAGATTCATATTTTAGGGGGGAATTACTGAGAATTAGTTTGGGGATTAAATGAAAGTGATTAATTAGAATTGAAATAAAGAAAAACTTAAAAAAGGGGATATGTAAGCCGGTTGACTAAGTGAACCAGTTAAGAGGGGAAGAATGGCCTTTAGGCCATTCGCGATCTGCAGACAAGAGAGAGTGGGAGACAAGGGAGAGACGAAGGCGACGGGTCAGCAACGAGGCGACGGCGACGGCCATGAGTGATGAAGACAATGGTGACGGCGAGTGCGACGACGGGTTCGGCGAGCATCCAGGCAAGGCGGTCGGTTGGTCGAAATTGGTGTTGCTGCCAACGATGATTCAAGCTCTAAGCGAGGTTGTTGAGGTAAGTTTTTGGTCGATTTTTCCATTTCTTGGCGTTCTGGAGGTGTTGACAGGAGCTATATCGCCGATTTCTCGTGGTGGTCAAGGGACAAGTTGCGTTGGCTGGGGAGTTTGGTCTGACCTAGGTGTCACCAAACCGGTTTGGCAGTTCGGTCTAGCCTGTTGTTGGGCTGAATCGAGTGACAGGAACGAGTCTTCCACGTTGGCTCTCCTTCCAGCTGAAATTGTACTCGATGGAGAAAGGGACGTTGTTTGTGGCTTCGACAAAAGCTTGTCGGATGTGCAGAGGAGCTACGCTCTGCTTCTAGGAAGTGGCAATGCTTGTCTTTTGGGAGGATGAAGAGATAGGGAGAGGGAGTTGATAAGCTCCAAGAAACAAATGGAGAGCCTTAGAGAAATATGTTCAGGAGAATGATCAATACTCGAACCAGCAGAAACAAAATGAATAAAAATCCAAATGTGTACGTGAACTAGAGCTGTATTTCAGAGAACATAAACTTAATATTATCAGGAGATTTGTATAAAAAATCCAGCCCAAAAAGCACTCTAGTTTAGGAGATCTATCAATTTTAATAACAACCCGAAAATCTGTTTCCAGCAGGACAGTTTTACCAGTGCTGATTCAAAATGGAATATCTTGAGCTACGTTTACAAAATGAAGCTTATTTTTAGAGGGTTGCTCTAACGTACTCTTGAACAAATCACTAGAAGACATCAAATGGAGATGAACGTTGTAAGGGTCTCAAACAGATACTGCAATCAGCGATAACAACAATCCAGCACAAATCACAGATTTCAATAACTCAACAATAATCCGAAAATAACCTTTTACAATCAATAAACTCCAAAAGGCTTCCTCAACAGATAACATTCATTTAATCACCAGAATATAGGTTGTCCAAGCAGCAAGAAAAGAACATAAAAGAACCACAAAAATCAGAAGGGAATATAATGGAGTCCGCGGACCTCCTAGTGAGAGGGGCGACTTTGGGGTTGGCCGAAAACCAACACTCTCCAAGGTTGGAAAGTTCTCTTGTCTCCACACCACAATGTTACCTCGAAAAATAAGGATTGGAAGAAACAATATCCCAATCACGCAAGGTTGAGAAGCTTCAAGAGGAGCCTTGCTTGGGGGATGGATGAAATCGGCGCTAAGGGGAGGGGGAGGCCGTGGGTGTCTGTCTTCTCTCAAAAGAGAACCAATTTTCTTAATTCATCAATGTCCCTTTCCAATTGCAACCAGGTAGGGTTTTAACCCAGAATGTTTACAAAATAGGCGAAAAGACCAAATTGACCCTAACTTAAACAAATAGACATGACTTACACAAATTAAAAATCCCGAGTGGGATTTATTTAGACTCTGTAAAATGTACATTTGACATAACAAATGAAATTAGAATATTACGTTCAAGAGCTCATTGGAAAGCTCTGTCTGTTGGCTACAATTCATATGAAGGACGAAAGTTGAAATGAAGCAGTCCTGATTGTCGAAATAGCCCTTGAACGTCCACAGCTCCGGTTTTAGGCGGAAATGGAAAACCTATAATTTCCTCCCAAAGATTACAAGATCTCCATTAGCTCAAATGCCAACTCCTCTTTGTTTATTTGATTCAAAAACCTACAAAATAAATAAAAAGTTAGAAAATAAAAGAGCCCTTGGCTCGGGCTCAAGTTCCGGAACTTGGGGCACGTCAGGAGGATTGGAGGAGGAGTTGGTCTGTCGAGTTCTTCTTGGGAACCAAGAAGGAGAGCTATGTGCAGGAAGAGTTGCTGCCACCGGTCTTCATGGTGAGAAGGATTTCTCCTCTGTTTTTTGGATTTTGGATGATTCTGTTCTTGAGTATTATCTGGATGTTCGGGTTTATGTTTACTGGTTATTGTTGGATAAGGAATTTACTTGATAATGTCTCCGTTAACTATTGTAGAGCCTGTGTATGTTGAATGTGTACTCAACGGGTTATGTTCTGTGAATGGGTTGATGCTCTGTTATTAATATTATGCGATGGTTGAGGTGTGGAAAAACACTGTGTTGGTTGGGTGAGCATTTCCTCCTCTATCAAATTAGTTGAAGCACATTAATGGAGAAATATATATGTTATGGGTGCTCTGTTAGATTTGGGTCAATTTGTTGGTTAATTCTAGATGCATAAACATGTTAGATTTGGGTTATGCCATGGAAAATAAGTTGTTAAGTTGCATTTAATATTGTTGTAGTTATCGGAAACGAATATTAGGATTAATTATTAAGCTAAGTCTATGAGATTAATTAGTAAGGTAACGAGTGGATCAAATGATTTTAGTAATGACTAGCTACTTCTAAGGAAGGTATAGGAAAGAGATAGAAGATAAAGATTTGGTGCTAACGCGTGAAGGCTTCGAGGTAAGAACTTGGGTGTGTCTTGGCCAGATGGAGGCCCTACACCGTAAGTGTGTTCATGAGTGTGTCTTGGATTGATAGTGTAAAATGCTAAGTTTATATGTTGCTCTGTGATATCTCATCTGTTGATGCCTTGCTAGTCTCTGGATTGTTAGTTTACATGTTTTCTCTGCTGGATGGATTGTGTGTTAGTTCTTTGGATTGTTATTGATAGGTGCTCAGTGTATTCTCTATGTTTGAATATTCCTTGTTGTTATGCATATATGTTTCTATGCTTACTGCCGTATGTTCTGGATGCTCTCTGTGCTTTAGTTTTCTATGATATTCTTATGTTCAGATTGTTGTAGTGTGATTCCTTGGCTGTGCCCTATTGTTAGCTTGAACGTTTAGTTGTGTTTTACCTCATGTGATATTCCTGTGCTTTATGTTGTTGTAAATGTAATTGATGGGCTTGTACCTGTTGATGGTTCCATTGTTGAGTTCCCTGTTGTAAATCAAACCCTTGAGCATGATATCTAAAATGAGTAATTATAACTAGTGTAATTAACTTGCATATTGAGCTTGTTAACCCAATTGGAAATCTGTCGAGTATGTAACCTAATCAATTTAGCTAGTTATTTAATAAGAGCATGTTAATAAACTTAGGTTGCAAACTCTTTAAGCATGTTATTGTTCTTGGATATTGTCGTGCATTGGATGTCCACTATGGTTGCTATATGAATTCCCTTCTGTATGTTATATGTAATTTTAGTCTTAGGCATAATAACGATAGAAACAATTAGGAAAAACCACTAAGGGGTGGCCACATGCCTTGAGTGAGGAAAAACATTAATCTTTCCTTTATTGGGATTACAAGACTAATTAACATAATTAATTATAAAATATAGAATTCCCCAAACTCTATGCTCCATGTACGAGCTATTCCCTAAGATACGTAACTATGCCTAAAATACGTAACTAAAAGATTGGATTGGGGCGGACCCATTCCAAAGAATTAAAGAGTGGCATCTCATATGCATAAACTCATTTTCTTATTGGGTCCTTAGGCTCATGACTTACTTGCGGTGTAGGTACACATGACGCATGGAAATCCTCGAGCAATGAAGAAGTAATTGATGAGAGATTTGCATGAGCAAGCTTGTGGCTAGCCAGGCTACTAGAAGTAAAGATAATTAGGTTGTGATTTATTTAAATTAAGTTTCCTAAATTGCAATTAAGTTTTTAGTTTATTCCTTTACGCTTCCGCAAATGCTTTATTTCTGCAATGCTTTAAAATACATGATTTTAGCGCTTCCGCATTTTCTATTAAATAAACGATTTTTATAACAAGTTTTTACGAATGGTTGGTAGAGGTCCGGATTAGGCGTACTCTGACATGTTTTTCTCAAATTTTAACGTATTTTTAACGAATTTTAAAAATTCGGGTCGTTACACCTTCATACCGCCTAAAGACTTACAACTTGATGTCAAACTCACCTTGCCTATACAGTTCTACCCCTTAGAGCCTTCACACTTTCTAACTCGAGAACTAGCACTTATACTGTAACACCCCGACTGTTCATATCGGGGTATTACCAAATACGTCAATTATCACTAAACAATATTTGAATTTAAATTGGGAATTGAAATTGGGATTCAGAATAATTTAATTAAATAAAGGATTTAACTAAATTATTAAAGAGGAAATTATTAAATGATAATTAGAGTTAAATTAATGGGGTTAATTGAAATTTTGATCGATTAATATACGGTATGTATATTTGATGTATAAACATATATATATATATATATATATATATATATGTGTATGTAATATTAATTAAATGAAAGGAAAGATTAATTAAATAAAGTATTTATAATTAATGGAAACTGAAGTATTATAAAATAAAAGAACAAATTGTTTTGAAAGAAAGCGTGGATTTAAGTGAAAGAAATCGGTTGGAGGAAGATGGAGTATTGAATCAGTTCGGTTCGAGTTGTTGTGGTTTGCTTCACTTGGACTGGTTCAAAATCAAAAGAAAAGGGCCGTTATGGTGAAGGGAAATCACTAAACGAGACGGAAAGAGAGAGATGAAGGGGGGAGAAGAGACCGAGAGCGAGTAGGAGATCGGGACCAAGGAGACAGCGACGAGCGATCTACCAACGACGACACATGAAGCTCGGAGTTCAGTGCTTGGGACGTTTCTTCACGGCGGGAGGCATCGCGGGTCCCACTAGGTCACATATTCGTTGGGTTTTGGCAAGATAAATCGGAGCTCCCGAGGGTTGTGTTTTCTGGTGTAGATTCAAGGTATGCATCTCGATTAATTGTGTTGTTCAATTTTGTGATTGGGAATTCAGTGGGTGAAGGAGCGTGATGAAGAATAGAGACTGGGGCTTCCATTTTCTGGGATTATGGCTTGCAAGTCCGCAGTTCGGTCTGAGCCAGTTCGCTAGTTCTTGCACTAGTGAATGACAAACACGTGCGACTCCAAGTGCTGGCTTGGATGGCAGAATGGTGGAGAGCTAGATCCGAAAAATTTGTATTTATTACTGGATATCATAGGATATCTTGGATAGTTGTTACAACATTTCAAATTTTGTCATTTGTGTTTAAATACATGAGTTGTAGGAGGAAGAAGCATTTTTGGTTTCTATTTCAGAAAAGAAAAAGAAGGTGAAGGAAGAGCTTCTGGATTTAGGATTTCTCGGATGCTTCAGTTTTCTGTTCTATGAATTTTTCCTAAAGAAACGGGTGCGGGGAATCTGGTGATGTACTCTCTGGTAGGAACTCTCGGGTGTTTTTTCTGCTAGTGACCGAGCTTTCGGGCATTGGTTTGGATTTGGCAGTGTTCTCTTCGCGTGGATGGAGTTGTTGGATGTCAAAAGATGCTGTCCCTATTATGGTTTTCTTCAAAATGGTAAGAATTGGGTGTGTCTGGCCGTCTAAGCCCTACCCGCAAGTATGTGTGCGTGAGTGAGTCTTTGTTGATTGATTTCTGTCGTTATTTTTTCTGAATGTGTTTATAATTCTCTGGATTGTTGTTGATAGGTGCTCAGTATATTTTCTATGCTTGAATATTCCTTGTTGTTATGCATATATATGTTTTCTATGCTTACTGTTGTATGTGTTAGATGATTCATGTGATTTCTCTGCTTGGATAACTACTCCTCTAAATTGTTATTGATAATGGCTTAGTATGTTTTCTATATTTGATGCTCTGTACACTTTCATGCTTGGCTGTCCACGTATAATATTGGTTGAAGATTAGTAGATAATTTTCTTAACTGGTTATATGAACTTGTCATAGGTTTGTGTTGCTCTGTGATATGTCCATCGTTGTTGGTTTCACTGCTCTATTACTAAGTGTGCTATTAGTTCTCTAATAAGTGATGTTGGGTGTGTGAGTTGAAGTTAGTTTCCTAAATGTTAGCTGTTAGATAATGTTAGCTTAATTTAAATGATATTTGTATGCTTACTTACTGCTAGTATTAAATAGTTGTCAATTAGATGGTAGTTCTCTTAGATGATTTCCTGTTATACGTCCTTAATGTGTTATGTAATTCTTTTGTTAAGTACTGAGATACTTTCCTATTATTGTTGGTATGCTATAGTTTATTATTCTTTACTGTAAATGTGGTGCTTAATAGAAATCAAGACCATAAATGCTCAGATAGTGAATGATGAATGAGAAATGATGAATGATATGAAAAGTACAGATGAACTGTTATTCCTCTTTATTACTTGTTATCAAATTAATTGTGCTATTAATCAAGTTTAACTAACTAATCTTTAATCAAGAATGTAAACTACTGAATCTGCTGAACATGTAAATCGGCTAAGCATACAAATTTACTAATAATTTATTGTATAAATAAATTGTAATATCCTTTCAAGCATGTAATCAATTTAGTGTATTCCTTTATTGTTAATTGGTGTTAGCTTGTAAACTTTCGTACATATTCACCGTTGATATTGCCTTGTATAATTCCCTGTTAATATGGTTGCCCTTGTTCCTTGAATTACCGTTGTGAACTAACTAAACCCTCCATTAGCTTAATTAATTTACTAATATAAATATGTTAATCAATCTAGGTTATGAACTTCTCTAGCATGTTATCGTCCTTTGCTGTGTTGTCTTGATTTATGTATTATTTTATTTGTCGTTGTGCGCTTTTATGTTCATTATGGTTTTACTTAACTCCTTGAATGTGCTGATAAGGTAGTTCCTTGTATGTGCTTTTATGGTAGTCTCATAACACTATAAACAATTAGGAACACCACCACAGGGTGGCTACATGTCTTGAATGAGGAAAATAACTAATCTTTCCCTTGTCGGGATCACAAGTCTAATTAACATAATTAAGTAGAAACCAATAGGCTATTCCCATGCTCCATATATGAGCTATTCCTAAAACATGTAACTATTCCTAATATACATAATTAAAAGGTTGGTTTGGGTTGGACCCATTCCAAAGAATTAAAGAGAGGCATTTCATCCTACATAAACCCATTTTCTTACTTGTCCTTAAGGCTCACGTCTTATTTGGTGTAGGTACACGTAAGAGCGGAGTTTCTCGAGCAAGGAAGAAGCAGCTGATAAGTGATTTGCACGCCCGAGCTTGTGGTTGGCTAGGCTATGTAAAGTGAGAGACAGTTAAATTGTAATTAATTTGTAATTAAATTCAGTTTTCCTTTTCTTAAATTGTAATTAAATGTTTAAATTATTTTTGTTAAATTATTTATGCTTCCACACATGTTTATATTTCCGCAACGTTTTAAGTGTTTATATCATCCTAGCTTGCACTCTGACATGTTTTTTTCTCAAAATCTAACGCATTTTAAAATGTATGAAAATCTGGGTCATTACATATACTTTTCCTTTCTCACCTACGACTTCGGCATGCTCAAACATACTCTCCACCATCAAAACTTTCTAGAGTTATGAACTACATCACCACATGGATGAGTAGGACGCATTCCGTCTTACTTCTCTTATTATATCTGATAGGATTCAAGAATCACCGAGAACACAATATTCAAATCTGTCTAGAAAACTGTATTTAATCAAACGAACAATATTAAAACAGATTTAACTACCAATTCCCACGTGAACTTGATCTGATATTTGGAAGATAGGTGCTCAACACAGTCACATAAATAGTGTCAAAAAACCATAAGAAAATCCACTCTGGATCAATAGTTATGCTCGAAATAGAGGAACTCAAAAACTAGGGTTTAAACTAGGCAGATTTACCATCTCGAGTTGCATATATCTAATGAAAGCCAAATTTGGAAGGCATCTACTTGACTCAATACTTAATAAATCTCCAGAAGGGCTCGAATTAATAAAAACGACACTAGGGCCTCAAACAGACCCCTCGATCTGGTATAAATAACTGTCCAATGAGAAAACAAATTTCCACAGCAAAAAGATAATCCAATAAGAAAGCCCTCCAATCAATAAACCACAAACGATCACTTCAGCAAAAGATAGACGACCAATAACTAGTACATTCCAGTAGCAAAGAACTCAAAAGAACAAGGAAAACCTTCAAGAAAACAGAGCAGCGCTGAGGAGTCCGCGAATCCACCGAAGGAGTGGGGCGACTTGTGGTTGGCCGAATGGACAACACTCTCCACGGGTTGAAGCCAACTTTTATCTCCACACCACAATCCTTACCTCAAAGACAAGGGATTGGAAGAGACAATATTCTGTAGTTGCAAGGCTAAGTGGCTTCGAGAACACCTTGCATGGATGATGGGAGGAATGGCACTAGGGAGGAGGAGACCGAGGGTTTGTTCTCCAAGAGAAACAAGTTTTGTATTCAATCCAAATCACGTTTTCATTCAGCAAGGAGGGCTTATAAAACCCTAAGAGTTTTACAATAAAGGAAAAAGACCAAAATGTCCCTGACTTAAACAAATAGACATGACTTACACAAAATCAATAATCTCAAGTGGGATTTTTTAGACTTTGTAAAACGTACATTTGACAAAACAATAAAGCCGAATATAACGTTCAAGAGTTTGTTGGAAAGCTCCATCTGTTGGCTACAATTCGTATGAAGGACAAAAGTTGAAATGACGTAGTCCTGATTGTCAAAATATCCCTTGAACGTCTTCTGCTCAGATTCTAGGCGGAATTGGACAGCTCCTAATTTTCTTCTATGATTGCATGATATCCACTAGTCCAAAACACGAAATCCACTTTGTTACATTGAATAAAACTTTCCTCGAAATTGGATAGAAAATAAACACCTACAAAACAAATGAAAAAGTTAGAAATAAAGGAGCCCCTGGCTCGGGCTCAAGTGACAAAATTTGGGGCACATCAATATCTAGACTCGTTTCTGATCGAGTTCAGTTTTTGTTCCCGTCTCCGTTCCCGTTGCTGTCTCCCCTTCCGTTTCCATTTTCGTTTATGTTTCTATTCCCGTATCAATTTCTAGAATTTATTTTTGGGAACTTCGTTTCCATTTCCCTTTTTGTTACCATTTCTGTTTCCGTTTCTGTTCTAGTTCTTCTCCCGACTCTATCTCCGTACTCGTTCGAGGAGAAGCTCAACCGATTAAATATGCTCTTGCGTACAGTTGTGCAGTCACGTTCCTGGTTACCTAAGTTGTGTTCAAACTGAGATGGAGAACATGATCCAAGTCCGACATAAGATCCACCATCCATACCACTACTAAACAAATCCTTAATCCAAGTCCCAGCGATGGACATGGAGTACCTCATGCCGGAAATCGCCATCAACCCAAGTTGGTAAAAAAACCAGACTAATCTTTGAACTTCTCGTCCTTGTAGGAAATCTAACCTAATCGTATTCTTAGTCAACTACCCTTCATAAAATTCCAAACTGCATTCTCTTAATTCCCCCTCAAAGGTCAATACTAGTGGGTGCCTACTCAGTTAGTGGAATCCTATTCTTTTTCTTCAGTTTATTCCTAAGTGTTCTTCCAATTATTCTTCCCGTAACTAATCTAGACGACTTCGTTTATCTATCTAGTCTGTTGAAACCTAGGGGACTTTGGTTAACTGTCTAGTCGATGTAAATTTGCTTGGGATTCCCTTTTCACTTATTTTCTACAAATTTGGGCAGAGTCTCCTCTGTTTTTACACTCCCCAAGCTATAAATCCTGCATAAAAATCCCAAACAGTTCAGAATATTCGCCATTCATTCATCCAAAATCCAAAATCCAAAATCCAAAATCTCAATTCCAAAATATAACATTCAAAGATGTCGGGTACACTCATGAATCTACAATCCCAAATACAAACAGAATACTCGTCACGTCTACCTTGTCCGCTAGTCCACTAGTCCACTAGTCCCTACATATTATTTCCTAACAATTCATTTATCGTATTAGTAAAGTATTAGGAAGTATACTTACATTGGATGAAGGATTTTCCACGTCAAGGCTTGAGCTGGCAGGCAAGCTACGTTATCAGTTTGACTTTTACAAAATCGTTTTACTCATCAAAACGTATCAGAGTGAGCTACAGACTTAGTTTTAAAAATGATTATCAGGGCAACGTACAAAAATTATTCTTACAACCATTGCTCTGATACCAACTGTAACGACCTAGTATTTTGTAAATCCTTTAAAATGCAAAAAATTTGAACTTTTAAAACCTCTTTTTAAAAGAAATATCAAAGTACGACGCTAAACCAAACCGCTACTAACCTTTCTTTAAACTCATTATGAAAACCCATAAATAAAATGCAGAAGCTTTATAAAAAAAAATAATTTGTCTAAATCATTGCGGAAACGTAAATAATTTACTGAAAGAAACTAAATGATTAAATATTGCGCTCTAAGAAATTAAATCCAACCATTTAAATACAATTTTCATTAAACTTATTTAATTACAACTGTTTCTCTTTTACGCTCTTTATGCTGGGCTAGCCCCCGATCTCGCCCGTGCAAATCCTTCATCGCTGCTTTAGATTATCTGTTCATCGTTATCATCGTTTTCACATACAAGTACCTACACCTATACCACAAGTAACTGTAAGCCCGAGGGCTTAGTAAGGAAAAGGATTAATGCAATTATGCTTATGCCTCTCTTAGTCCTTTTCGGAATGGGGGCCACCAAAACCAATCCTTTCATTACATCATTCGTTCGTTTATTAATTTACATTCATTCATTCATTACTCATACATCGAGCGGAAGATTGGAGGGTTTATAGGGGTAGAATAGTGGATCGAATCTAACCTTTTACTTGTAGCTAGGTCCCTGTTCCCAACACGGTATGGGGCTTCGCCCAGCTGTAGACTAGACACGCTACCCATCCGCCCCCCAACTTCCCATTTCTTTCATTTCCTTCATGTTTTCTATTAACATGATGCATGATCATACATTCTCACCCTAGCACGATGCATCATGCATTATAACATAGCATTGTCAGAAATTGAAGTGCGCATAAGGAAAGTAACTGAATAGCAAGAATTGAAAGCAAATTGAAATTGAAAGCGCATAAGAAAAGTAACTGAATAGCAGGAATTGAAAGCAAACTGAAATTGAAAGCGCATATAATAAATAGCGATAATTGATAGCACACAACAGAGAACAATTATAATTAAAAGCGCATACAGAAAACAAGTATAATATTGAATTTAAATAGCGAATGCATACAAATAAAAGGATGGTACGATAAACATGCAAGTAATTTATTTAAGCTAACATGCTTAGGCAATTGGAAATAGAGAAATGCACAGACAACAAATAACAGAAATATGCTCATAAATTGGTAATCTATATTCTAGTTGATTAAGCATGCTTTCATGCTAGTTAGGTATTCTATAACTGCATTTATCATTCTAGTTAGGTATCCGAATTAACGAATGTGCTCAAATTGAATTACAATTATTAATCTAGTTGATTTTCCTAATTAATTTACATGCTCATGACAGGTCACAACCATTGAGCTAATTAGTCATTCCTAATTAGTTGTATTTCGTTGAACTTGCTTTTAATAGTTTGATGGATAAAGCATGCATAGCTAATTTATAATTAATTAGACATGCTTGACTAGTTGTATTAAAGTCTAGTTAATTACAAGTTGATTCATTCTAGTTAATTACATGCTGCTAATTGATTTCAACATGAAAATTAATGATAAGTTAGCTAATTCAATATGCTAGTTAATTAGTTCAACATGCTTGAGTTTAGTTGGTTATTCTAGCTAAGTTAATTAACATGCTTTTAAGTTAATTAATATGTTTGAGTAATGATTAAGATGCTTAATTCTAATTACGTACTTTAGTTAGTTACCAAAGTTGACTAACATTTGCTAATTGATTTACACGTGTTATGCTAGTTAGTTAATTTAAACGTGCTAGTTAAATAAATCTAAATATGCTAGTTAATTAATTAGACATGCTAGTGGTTACTTATTAGTCAATTTTCATGCTCAAGAAATAACAACACTTACCTAAGCATATTTTAATTAGAAAAGTTAGTTAGTTCACAAGTTTAGACAAATTAAATTGTTTACATGCTTGGATCAACTAAATTAGTTAACATGCTCAATTAATTATCATTTAGCTAAGTTGGTTGATGAGTAAACATGCTGGGTATAAAGTAGGACAACCAAATGGTAACGGAACAATAATGGTGGAAATATCAGTTTATAATTAATAACTGCAAGAATTAAGTCGTCACTCATTTGTCTAACATTTCAGACTTAACCCATTCGTCTTAGCATTTCTCATTCGTCGACTGTTTATGTCTGAGTATTTATAACAAAGCTAACAAAAAAGAATAGAGAAAATAACAAAGGAAATCCATGGACTACCAACAAGGAAACATTACAAGGCAACAGTAATCTACAGAACTAACAAGGAAATATCATAGAGTTAGAAATAATCCACAGCATACTAGCATTCTACACTATCTATCAAGGAATTATCTAACAACAAGGTAGATAACCACAACCAAGAAATCAATACGAATGCATTTAAATACAGAACCAGTCAAGGAAATATCATAGAACTATAAATAATCTACAGCATACTAACAAATCCACGCCATCAATATCAAGGAACACACTCATGCACAGTACTTGTGGTGTAGGGCATCCAAATGGCCAAGACACCCCTAATTTCTTACCTAAATTGATGGAGTAATTCATTCAGGGACAACAACACTTCGAGCCTCACGGTTCCTCAGCTCACAGACAGTAGGGAGCAGAACACAGCAGGTCCACCACTTAGCTTCACCACACGTTACACACACTCACATGGATGGAACTCTCCTTCACAAGTCTCTCTCTTTCTCACACAAGAAGAACTCTCCCTCACACGCAGTTAAAACTCTCTCACAGGGGGAGAGGAACTCACGTAGTAGGGGAAAGTAAAACATAAAATGAAAAGGCCGAATGACTTATACCTGAAGGAGGAGACAAATTTCTTACCCATAGGGGACAAATTGGATAGCCACGGTAGAGAAGAGGCAGCCTCGTGCATAGAGAGGGTGAATTCGTTATCTCCATTGTCGAGCAATATGTACTGCATGACAAAATTCATCATTTTAAATCCCTAATTTTTCACTGAGCTAGGTTATTTTGGACGAGTGCGGACACACTGGTCTCGTCCGCATTCCTCCACAATTGTAAAATCTCACCAGCTAAATTGTTGCTTTGGATGGGAAAAGGCATCCCAATCTTGTCCGTACCATCCACAACTGACATTCAGACTCGTTATGGCGTCCGCAGGCGTCCGAAACTGTCCCTAAATCGGACAGAGGCAAATCAGACGAGGCTACTCCACGTTTGTAGTCGTCCACTGTCATCTGAAACTGTCAAGGATTTGGACAAATTAAAATTAGACGTGGCTAGTCCACATCTGCACTTGTACGGACTCGTTCGAAAGTCTGCAACACAGTGCAGTCAGGACGCAGAATCACGTCTTGAGTCGTCCCAACCCATTCCTCGTGTGTGCAATGCATTTGCGGACGAGACAACTCATCCATAGTATCATCTGCAGGCGTTCAGAAACGCTCTAGAAAGTATTTCCTCACATTTTCTCACTTAGCTCCTACCCCATAACACTTTTCCCTTTAATATGTGTCATAAAATAACACGTATCAATATGCAATGTGATATCCTAATCACCCCTTCGTCTAATTACATCGCATAAACTGGGAAAATGTTATGGAAATACCTCTAGACCTAACGCTCTAGAACGTCCTCGGAAATACCCCTATAATTGTCTAATTGAAAAAGTCGGGGTGTTACATTACGTCATTACGACCCTTCACCCGTTATTTAAAATTATATCCTCAAATTTAGTCATCCAATTTATCTCCATATACCTAATGTCATGGTTCCTTTTATAACATCACATTTTCGTTTATGAATATTTCGTAAAATTTTTTAACATTTTAAATTTTCATTTAAAATATTCTTAATTGAAAAAACATAAGATTACGTTACAGGGAATGAAAACATTAAACTATTTTACAGAAATAACGTAAATAAACACTTAAAATTCATAAGAAAGTCTTTATGCATTCAAAATAACTCTCATTCTTTTAGAACCATAATCCTCGAGGTCGTTTTGCGCATGGTAACATAAGCTCGCATCGCATCACACTTCTTCATTATTCACCTCAATCAGATCACAATTCATACGTACATCGCAGGAGGAATAATGAGCCTATTGCCCTGTAAAGAATATAAAATGAAATGCAATTATAATCTCTCTAACAACTCTATATGCATTAGTCTAATATATTCGTAAGTTGGGTGAGACCAACCTCTTCAGTCTCCAAACTCAACGCTTGGATTCGTTTTTACATGAGAGCAACCTCTTCAATTTTTGAACTCAGTAAAAATGAACCCACCTATATTTACATTCATTACTATTTGGGTGAGAGCAATCTCTTCAGTCTCCGAACTCACCACTCATTGAGTAAGAGCAACCTCTTTAGTCTCCGAACTTACTCAAACGAGTCGTTTTCTATGTGTGAGCAACCTCTTAAGTCTCTGAACCCACGTAGAAAATACCATTATTATCTCCATTATTAGCCCATGAGATGTATGACTTATAATCCTATTAACATATCTATATGAATGTCACACACAACAATTCATATATCGCGAACAATACTACAAACAACTAACAAACAATAACTATACTTCAACTATAATTTAATACTAAATGTTCTTTCAATTATATCACTGGACATGCTATTTTGACCAAAATATAAAACTACCATGATTCAATTTAAGAACTATGAATTAAGAAGACTCCAAGGTATAATTAACAACTTGCATGAAGGAACAATAACAATTAACATATCTCTTGTACTACAATTAATAGCACTCATTTTATTCTAGGGTTCATGCTATTAATCCGTTGTTTTATTGAGAGCATAAGGGAATCTACTTATTGGTAAAAAAACACTGGAAATAATACTACAGTAGAGAGCATGCTTAAGAAACCAACCCAAAACTATACAGAACTTATTTTTCTTTGCCAATTGTATTAACAAGTTATTTTACATTATCCATAATATCTACAAAACCCAACAACTAACATTCCCACGAACTGAAGCCACTTCACAGAAGGAAACCATCACATTAAAAAAATCACAATCAAACGATTTTATTAATAAGACATCTAAATTATAGGAACAACTATGCAAGAGAAACGTCTGAATAAAACCCATACTATAAATAATATTTGCTAGTGTTAACGACAATTCATGTAGAGCAAAACACATTTTTATTCTATAACTTCAGTCTGTTATCATCTACTTCGTTGACAATAAAAACAACATAGAACAACATGAACAAGGGAACTATTAATGAAGATAGAACATCACAGAGAATGCATCTAAGAAATGTGCATAAATAATACTAGTAGATAATTATTTTCTTAATAACTTTCATGTGACAGAACATGAAAAATTGTAGAGAACACACGAGTCCTACTCTCCTTATGTAGGTCCATACAGACATATAAAACATAATATTGCCTTACCTCTAACTATGTTTCCCTTTTCTTCCATCAGTCCAACCGAACACTCACAGTCCCTTCGCTTTCAATACTCGAACATAATACCCTTTGTGAAGTTTCCCTTGTTCTCCAGTTCTTCAAAGGAAAAAATTGACCTCATATCCTATTTATACACATTCAAAACGACTCATAAGTCATTAACTAAAGACAAAATTTCAGGGGAGACGTTGGACGACACTGGAACACCAAGGGTTGAGTGTTTAATGTTTTTAGCAATTGAATATCGCCTCAAGATGTTATCAATTATTGGCGGTTGATCGATTCAACTGAAGGATGATCAACCACTTGTGCATTGAATGTCCGCCAAAATTGACTCCCAATAACACCGGGGTATCGCGTCGGTCAATTTCCCAAGATGCGATCGACCGCCCGCTCCTTTAAATTTCATCTAATTTTCAACAATTTCTTTAAATCTTCAGCTCATCTATATACATATATATAATTAAATTCTAATACTTTATAAAATGCCAATAACTCATATTTTGTTTAATTCAATAATTACACAAATTTAAATACCCCGGACATTACATCCTCCCCTTCTTATTTAAAATTTTGTCCTCAAAATTTCAGTCACAGAAATAATTCTGGGTATTTAGCTTCCATCTCATCTTTTCTTTCCCAAGTAGCCCCATCTATAGTATGATTTTGACAAAACACCTTGACAAGTGGAATCTTTTTGTGTCTTAGTTCCTTAACTCTTGAGTCCAAAATTCGTACTGGTCTCTCCTCATAATTGAAATTTGGTTGAAGGATAACATGTTCCTCAAGTTCCATGTGAACTTATCTCCTAGACACTTCCTTAACATATACACATGGAATATGTTGAATAGTCCATCCAATGCAGTTTTCAATTGTAACTGATACGCCATTTTTCCTATCCTTTTTGTAACAGGAAAAAGACCAACATATCGCGGACTCAACTTTCCTTCCTTCCCAAATCACACTACACCCTTAAATGGCGATATTTTAACGAAGACTAAGTCTCCTTCCTCAAATTCCAGTTCTCTATGAAGACTATCAGCATAACTCTTCTGGCGACTTTGAGCAGCCATCATCCTTTGATGAATAATCATAACAGATTCTTTAGTTTGTCGTATCATATCTGGTGCGTAGAATTCTGCTTCACCGACTTTATCCCAATGCAAGGTGGATCTACAATTCTGCCCATACAAGGCTTCATAAGGCGCCATTCCAATCGTAGCTTGAAAGCTATTGTTGTAGGCGAATTCAACCAATGGAAGCATTCTTCCCCATCCAACAAGAAATTCTAACACATGCCCGTAACATGTCCTCCAATATTTGAATCGTTTGTTCACTTTGTCTATTAGTTTGAGGATGGAAAGCTGTACTAAACTTAAACTCCGTACCATAGCCTTGTTTAAGCTTTCCAAAGCATAGAGGTAAACCCAGGATCTTGGTCTTATACAATTGATATAGGCACTTCGTGCAGGTGTACAATCTCTTTAACATACAGCTTGACAAATTGATCAATTTTATAAGTCATAGTTACCGGTAAGAAGTGAGAAACCTTGGTTAGCCTATCGATAATCACCCAGATTGCATCATAGCCGCTTATAGTCTTGGGTAGATCCGATGTAATACCCCGATGTTTTATATCAAAATTTAATAATGACAATTGGAAGGTAATTAGTGGTATTTGGATTAATTGGATAATTATTGGGGTATTACCATTGACGTATTCGTAGGATTATAATTTGTAGGAATTTATTGGGGTATTTTATAAGGACATTAAACTAAGCGTGGAAAATTATTTTGGATTGTGTATTTTACACATTGGACAATTGCAGCCGACACGTGGACTGGGGGAAAAAGGAGTTGGATTAAATGGAAAATTAAGATAATAAAAATAAATATTAATTTAATGAATTAAATTTTAATGTTAGGGATTAATTATAATTGTTTTAAATTAAGGATTTATTGAATAAATAGAGTGAGAGATTAAATTATGGAGAGATTAAAATGGATTATAAATAAAAAGGGAATAAAAATATGAAAGAAGGAATTTAGAAGAGAGGAGGTAAGTGAATCGATCCACAGAGTGAATCCATTTGATGAAAAATAACGAATGGCCTTTGGCCATTCTGTGAGAGAGAGTAGGGGAAAGAGGGAGAATGAGAGAAGGGAGAGTGATAGGGGGAAAGGGGGACGCTTGATCGAGGGACGATGGAAGGGAGATGACGATGGGTGAAAGACGAAGGCTAGGGAGATGTCGTCCGGTGAATGGTGAGCAGCTAGCGCCAAGCAATTCAGGTTGCGGCTTGCGTGCCTGGTCGGGGCAATGTCGGGTGTTGTTGTTCTGCCTATTATGGGCGTCGAGTGATTGGCAGTGTCGGCGTCGATAGAAAGGCGACGACAAGGACGGTGATTGATGAGGATTGGCATTGGGGGTTACGATTCTAGGCTTGGGTCGATGGCTTGGGATGGCGGTTTGGGTAGCAATCGACTTGGCAATTTGCGGTTCGGTCCAAACTGGTCTTCTTCTCCGGTTCTTGCTCTGCTAGAGGCGACAACTCGAACGTGCAGGGAATGGTTCTCTAGGATAGGGCACGGCTTGGAGGACACCCACGCATGTCAATGGCAATGGCAGGATAAAGGGGCTTCTCTAGGAATTGAAAGGCAGAATAAGACCGGGGATGAGGAGGGAAGAGAGCAAACATGAAGAGTTGAAGTCCAGAGAAGAGAACTGAGTTGTGAAGGATGGAGTGGTGGTTGAGTGCTTCCTTGTCTGTTGGTATGGTTCTTTTCTGTTGTTTTAGTCTTTGAATTCTGTTTTTGGGTGTTAAGTCTAACATTAGTATCGATTTTTGTTAATCCAGTGTTGTTGCTCATTTGCTTGTTCTGATGGTAGTTATATGAATTTCTGAATGGATTGTTAACTGTCATTGATTCTGTGAAAGAGAGTTCAATTGTGTGCGTTGTTATTTGGATTATAATTATGATGAATTGCTCTAGGTTTGGATTTTTGGGTTTGTAATCATATACTGCTTGGATACATAGTTCTGGAAATGTATTCTGATGGTTGGTTGGTTGTGCTACACCTTAAGAAATTGTTAATGAAAAATGAGAAATACGTATGCTCTTTGTTTCTTTGGAAAAATGAATATTGTTTTGTTAATGAAAAGTCTGTACTTTGGCTTTGTCACTACCAACCGAATTACTGGTTAAGAATTTGGGATAAGCCGTTAAATTGGATTAGATTAATGAGTTGTTTATAATCTCCATGTGATTAGTATGAAGTTATGAATGTGCTCTCTGTTGTTGATCGTGACAAGTTTATGAACTGTTAATTATGTACGTTGGAATGATATGTCTACTGCCATTCTATTTGGATAAAAAGAATAATGAGCATGTTTTGTTGGTTGTTGAGTTTTGTTAATGAAAACTGTTATTCAAAGTACATTGATTTTAGCATTTTGGTTAGTTGGGAATAATATCATGCACTCTTCAGATATGTCAATTGGTTAAGTTAATTGGATACTAGGATGAGATATGTTTCGTTTTAGATGTTAACGAGTTCCTAAAATGATTATAGAATTTAGAATACGAAAAGAGAATGAAAGTAATAAGTTACGATTATTAATGAATAAATGTTTTAATTATGAAGGTATTGAAAAGAAAAGAAAGGATAACGATTAAGTGCTAAATGCGGTAAAGCTTTGAGGTAAGAAATTGAGTAGCCTTTGGCTGGTGGAGGCCCTACACCATTAGCAGTGTCTTTCCTTAAACAGATTGTGTATGTTTAAGCTATGTACCCTATTATGCATATGTTATTCGCTCATTATTGCCTTAATCTCTATCATTTGGTTTCCCTTATATTTCCTTCAAATTACTAAGTGTGTTTCCGTAGTTATATTTATAAGCATGTTTCCATAGTTATTTACTAAGTATGTTACAGTCAATCATCAAAGCATGTTTCCAGTTAATTGTCGATTCCACTAGTAGTTAATATTGTTAAGCATGCCTAATTAATTTGAATAGCTCGTTGTCATTTAACGTTCTATCTCAGTTTTTATAGTATGCTCAGTCTACTATTATGATATAGGTATTCAAGCATGTCATTTGCTATTTTAATTCGTTCCTATATTGTTCTCTTTTATTCATTTTAATTAATGTAATTCATTCATATGCGCTATTCAATTATTGTTCTTTTTATACTGCTTTAACATGCATCACGATAATGTTTCTCATTGACATGCATCATGATAATAGAAACAAGTAGGAAGTGCCACGTTTGGGATGGTACTCATATGCATTACGTGAGGAAAAAATGAAAGAAAAGAAAGAAAATTGGGGAGTTAGGGGACGGATGGGTAATGCATATCTCATTAGGTAGACTGGACAGGTCTCCTCCCTCGTCAGGAACTGAACCAGCTACCATAGGTGGTTAGAAGCCACCCAGGACTATACCTCCAACACGAGTTCCTCTAATCTCCCGCTCGATGTACGAGTTATGAATGAAAGAAATGAAAGAAAGAAATGTAAAGAAAAAATTGGTTTGGGGCGGTACCCATTAGAAAATAACTAAAGATAGCATACTGCATACCTCAATTCTTACTGGGTCTCGGGTTCACAGTTGCTAATGGTATAGGTACACGGACGAGAAAATGATGAACAAATCAAAGAGCAATTGATGAAAGACTTGCATGGGCGAGACTTGTGGCTTGCTAGGCGAAGAAAAGTAAAAGAGAAAAGTAATTTGTTATTAACATGTAATTATTTGTTTAGTATTCCTTAAATGAAATTCTTACGCTTCCGCTATGTTTTGATAAAAGATTTTATAACTATGGTTTTCCACTATTTAGAATGATTTTCATAACGAGTCTAAGGAAAGGGTTTTTAACAGTATGACTTTTTAGGGAAGAACTCTAATTTAATTAAGAATGTTTAATAAAGATTTTAGTGGTTTTGTAAAAGTTTTAAATTTAACGCATTTTTAAAATGTTATAAAAACCGGGTCATTACACCCGAGATGAAGTCCATAGTGACATGTTCCCATTTTCATTTAGGTATAGGCATTGGTTGTAACATCCCCCTAGGTCTTTGATGTTTTGCTTTCACCTGTTGACATACATGACACAAGGCAACATATAGTGCAATATCATATTTCATTCCAGGGCAATAGTAATGTGATTTGAGGTCCTTATACATCTTATTATAGCTGGGATGGATAGAAAAACTTGAGGAATGAGCTTCTCTTACGATTGTTAATAATAATTCTAACTTTCCAGTACATACCATCTATCTTTAAATTTCACCATTCCATCGTCAGAGATAAATAATATTGATATTTTTGAAGAGTGGGGTTTAGTTTAAAATCCACACACTTCTTATCCTTAATTTGAGCGTCTTTAAACCTTTCAGTAATGAAGACTTCAATGCCAATGTGGATAAAAGAGTAGTTAATTGCATAGTAATCAACTACAAATTCAGATTTTGGATATCCGAGCAAATTTCATCCAGTATTTCTTCATGTACCATGTTCATAACTGCCATCTTTTTTGCAAGGGCGTCAGCCACCACATTCGCTTTTCCGGGGTGATATTGTAACACCCCGAATCTTTAAATCAGAATTTATTAAGAATAATTAGAAATTAAGTGGAGGTATTGGATTAATTGGGTAATTATCGGGGTATTACCAGAGACGTATTCGTAAGATTTAAGAATTTTGAGAAAATTAAGGTAATTAGGATAAATACTAATTTAATAAAATAAATACTAATTAAATCATATTATAATATACACGTGATTAATTGGGTGAATAATTATAAGTGGGATTTATTGCTAAATAACTGAACCGATTCAGCATTTCCTCATTTCAACTGGCCTTCGGCCATCTGACGAAATGAGAAAGGAAGAGTATTAAGATTAAATTGGTTAATGGAGGATAAATAAATAAGATAAAGATTTAAGAAATTTACTTAAGAAAAGAAAAAAAAAGGATTAATAAATTAAAAAGGGAAGAAGAATGGCTGAAGCCATTCTTCTAGAGAAGCCCGATGGCAAAGAAGAGAGGGGGGCCGCAAGGGTGTGAGGGAGAAACTGGGAGAGCTCGCCGGCGGAAGCCTCACGATGGTGAGGCACGGTCCGGAGTGGGGCTAGTGGTGGCGTGCGCGAGCGACGTTGTTTGGCAAACGGCGCGGGACGAATAGGAGCTTCGGCTGCGGGTCGTGTTCCGGTGAGGATTTGAGGTACTTGTAGTCGAGTTCCTCTTCTCCTTCACATTTCTTCTAATTTGGTAGCCGATTGGAGGTGTTGTGGTGCTGTCTGTATTTGGCAGTGACGATTCCTGCGCCAAGTCAGATTTTCAGGTGGGCTAGATGCCGAGTCGGATGGAGCAGCTGGGCCCGGGTTGCTGTTCGGCCCTAACCAATGCTTCCTCCAAGTGAAGTGGATATCGTGTCCTGCGTGTGGAGAACACTCTGAAAAAGCTGAAGGATTTGTGACATGCCTCGGGGACCGAGGCCTATTACTCGATCGCAAACAAGGTCCTTACTTTCATTTAGCCAAATTACTAATGATCTTGTATTTTTTGCAGGTATTAACTTCGAGGATGGTTCCATTTGGGAAGTTGTCCCAACGGATAGGGAGCAGCCGGTGCATGTCTTGACTTGGGTTTCTCGGAGTGTCGTGCTTCTTGTTTTCATACTACTCATTAGGAATTATTTATTTAGTCAATGAATTAACCTAACATGTGCTAATAATAGGAATGATTTTATTTAATCACGAATTAACCTTAAGATGTGCGAAGATAATCCTTAACAGGAATGATTTATTTAATCACAAATTAAACTTAATATGTGCGAAGATAATCCTTAATAGGAATGATTTTATTTAATCACGAATTAACCTTAAGATGTGCCAAGATAATCCTTAATAGGAATGATTTATTTAGTCATGAACTAACCCTAAAATGTGGGGAGATAATCCCTAATAGGAATTATTTATTTAGTCATGAATTAACCCCTAAATGGTTTTCTAACTTCAAAGCGTTATTTGAGGGCTTAAACGTCATTTTTTTGGGGTCCATTTGTGGTCAAAATTCGACTTAGGCAAAGGATCACGTAGATCTCCGAAAGAGCTTTCCAACGATATCTTTTGGGTAAAAATCCGAAACCCACAGCAAAAGTTATGGCAGTTCTAGTAAACTCGCACAAACCAAAATGATAGTTCAAAAATGATAGCAGATTCAAGTTATGGCAGATATGACATATCAAAATGATAGTAGATTCAAGTTATGGTAGATATGACATATCAAAATGGTAAAGGATAGGATAGCAGATATGATAGTTCAAAAGTTATGGCAAGGAAAACTAATATAAAGGAAAATGCGTGCGATAAAATAGGTACTTGTGATCCGATTGGTAGCCAAGTAAGGGAAGCGACTGAGGCTCTGATACCACTTGACACGAGACGACCTGAAAAAGGCAAAAGGAAGTACGTGTTAGCAACCCACGAAGAATGACAGGGACGGAGATGTAGACCTTTGATCGGATCCGGGAACTATCTAACGTTAGGTTCACGGATTCTAGATTTTCGAAGAAAATCTACCGATCGCGGGCAATGGTTCGGTTTTCCCTCGCTCAAACTCCTAATGGAAGTTTGAAAAGGGAAAACTTACGAGTTAGCTCAAGCACCACGAGCTTGCTAACAAGGAAGTCCTCTACTTCGTCTCGGATTCGAAGATTCGGGGCGGCCGCTCGACGGAGTCGGAATCTCCTCACAGGGAAGGGAAATAGTAATATATTAATCTCGTCAAAAGTGTTTTTCAATGCGTCTAACCATGGAAATTTATAAACCTAGGTGATGATGAGTAGGGGTGATGGACGGTCGAGATGAGGCAGATGATGGGCGGCCAAGATGAGGCATGTGGGTGGCAATATGCAGGCTCTTGGATGAATGTGGAATGAATGGCCGAGATTAAAGCTGGTGGAAGAACATGCATGGCGTACACGTGGCAGCTCCTTGGTGTTTTCTTTGGACATGCTGTTTCCTTGGGCTTGAAATGGATTGGACTTGGCCCATAACTCAATCATCACCATCTAACCTAACCAACAATCTAAATGCATGAATGAGTAAAGCTTATAACCATGCCTTACCCTCACAAAATAGGCTCAATGTTTGCCATGAAAATAAAAATAAGAAATAAATAAAAATATGCAGAATTGAAAGATTACACATTTGGGATGCCGGGAAGACAAATTCCCGTCTGATGAAGCTCACAACACTCACGTGTGTCCCAAGTCAAGACATGCACCAGCTGCTCCCTATCCGTTGGGATAACATCCCAAATGGAACCATCCTCGAAGTTAATACCTGCAAAAGAAACAAGATCATCAGTAATTTGGCTAAATGAAAGTAAGGACCTTGTTTGCGATCGAGTAATAGGCCTCGGTCCCGGAGGCATATCAATTTGTAGGATTTCTGTCTAGCATGGGAGTGAGAGAGCTTGTCCTCTCTGCCTTTATTTATGGCAGAGAGTGATTTTCTCTCCAGCGTTGCAATATGGAGACCAAGATGGGAAGGATGACTTGCATAGTGTGGACCTCTTTGGTGTCCTGTTGTTGACCGAAGGATAAAGCCCTACTCTGGCTTCGGTTGCAGGAGCAGGTAACGTTCTTCTCCTTCAGTTAAAGCATGTGCTCCACTGTTGAATTGGTTGAAGAATTTAATGGGTGATATTGTCCTGCTGGATGTTTGGTTTTGCCGTGAGCCATTCTTGAAATTGTTTGTTCTTTTGATAATGTTTGATTATGGATATTCGAATTACTACTCTCTGTCCATTATGGGTTTCATATGGGGTATGTGCTGTAGCTTGCAAATAATGCCAGTTTACTACTTCAGAAATAATTGAGGACATGTTAGAGATATGTCTCCATTGGTTTCATTTTGTTAATTATGCCTTGTTCATGGAAGTCATATTCTGTATGATAGTTATTCATTCTAAAGAATAGGAAAATGCACATGCTCTGGAAATGATGGTTGTTGTGTTAAGTAAAGATGTTATGTACGTTCTGAATGGATCATTGGAAATAGGAAATGTTAAATTGATGTTGGATGGTAGTTCTCTGTTGATGGATAAATGCTCTCTTTGCTGCTGCCATTATATTCATATAAAAAGAGTAATGAGCATGCTTTGTTGGTTGCTAAGTTGTGAATATTGGCATTTCTTTAAGTGTTAAAGTATAGATTTCGATGAGTTATCCATGATAAGGTGTTAATGTGTGAAGGTAATTTGTGAAGGTGTTGAAGAGAAGAAGAAGAACAATAAATAAGTGCTATTGCACATTAATGCTCGAGGTAAGGAAAAATGGGCATGTCATGGCCAGTGGAGGCCCTACACCACAAGTAGTGTGCGTGCGTTTTGTGTTCGTTCTTGAAATTCTTACTGTTAGTAAATTCCTTGGATGATTCCTGTTGTTTCTTCTCTTGCTGCGTACAAATATTTTCATATGTTGATTGATGGTATAGATGGGTAGTACTCTATAGACTGGTTAGGATATGTGGCATTCCTCTTTGTTGAATGGCTTGTTTGTTCGAATGCATTTCTTTGATAAGGAGATGATGAATGCAAAAGGGTGACGAATGATAAATGCGTGAAATGACGAATGTTTACTGTCTATTTTATTCAATGTTGTTAAATATGTCATATTTCCTTCATTGCGTTTCTATGGGTTAGATCTAGTCGTTATATATTTTGTCCTCCTCAAATATGTGTATTGTGCTGCCATAAATTGTCTGCCATTTTGTTAAGTAAAAGTTACGCATGCTTAATCATTAATTGACTAGCATAATTAGTTTAACTGAAAGATGAGCATGTTAATCAACTGGTCGTTTAATGAATAGTTGTGAATCATCCCTTGAGCACGATTAATTGTTAACTCACCAGAATCCTTGTACGTTTAGTAGACTAAATCCTAGAGTGTTTAATAAATTAAACTAGTAGTGGGATTACTTAGTGAGTATGTTAATTATAATTAGCAAGCATGTCAATTATAATTAGTAAGCATGTTAATTAACTAGGTTGATTAACTAAATGTAATTACTTAGTGAGCATGTTAATTATAATTAGTAAGGATGTCAATTAACTAGGTTGACTAGTGAGTATGTTTGCTAACTAATTAATTTCTGTTGTTCATTTTTTAAAGCATGTTTCCAAGCATGTTTCCATGTTTAGTTTATTAGTTGTTGTTTAAAGCATGTTTCCATGTTTAGTTTATTAATTGTTATTTAAAGCATGTTTCCATGTTTAGTTTGTTAATTTTTGTTTAAAGCATGTTTCCATGTTTAGTTTATTAATTGTTGTTTAAAGCATATTTCCATGTTTAGTTTATTAATTGTTGTTTAAAGCATGTTTCCATGTTTAGTTTGTTAATTGTTGTTTAAAGCATGTTTCCATGTTTAGCTTAGTTTAGTTTAACAAGCATGCCTCGACAATCGTAATTCATCGTATGTCTCTTTACCGTCTATTTATAAGATGCACAATTTTAATTACAGCTTGCTTTCAATTACTTTTATTTCAATGCGCACTTCAATTTCATAATCAATGCTTTACTTTACTAAAGAGTAGAATGGTAAAGAAGATGAAAAGAGAATGAAGTAACGTGAATGAATTAAGGGTCTCAAGGATTTCACTTATTATGCAAATGAATGTTTCATAATTGCTTTTATTATTGTTTTTCTTGGTATTGTTTCAGATCTCGATTATGATTACATGTCGTTAGTATGTACTTCCTGCTAAACCAAGTATAATTAGTTTGGAAAAATCAAGCATGAAATCAACGTAGGAGCATGTTAAAGACTGATTAGAATAATGGCTTAGAAATATAAATGTAAGAAGCATGTAATTGAACTAGGAGATTAATTAGGCCAAATAACTAAAGAAGTAGATTAATCATCTTTTCTTCCTGAGCACGTTTAGTTTATTGTTCGTTCGCTATCTTAACTCAATGCTATACCTGTTTCCTGTTGAGTGCAGTTCCCCAATTCTATTATGTGCTTTACTTTCCTCATATGCGTTTTCAGTTACTGTTACTTTAATTAACTGCGCACTTTAATTTCTATGATTGTTATATTGTGAAACATCATGCATCATGTTAGGTTGAGAATGTATGTTCATGCACCATGTTAATAGAAAGAATAGGACACACGCATGAGTGAGGAAAATGTAAGAATGAATGGTAGGATAATAGGACGATGGGTCTAGTCTGGCAGAAAGGTACCCACAGGAGACTAGTGACTAGCCTGGCAGTAGTACGCCCAAAGGAGGTTAGTTGTAGCTTGGCAGAAAGGTGCCCACAGGAGGTTACCCCAACGAAAGAACGAACAACTAATAGGAAAGAGTAGTAATGAAATTAATGGCTTAACGAAAATGACTAAAGAGAGGCATTCTTGTTTGCACTTCCATTTTTCCTTACTAGGCTTACAGTTGCTTGTGGTGTAGGTGTAGTTACAAACGACGAACATATAGTAATAGATTCATACCCAAGAATGACGAAAAAATAACAAGCAGAGGTGAAGTATTTGCACTAGTAAGACCGGGTTGGCCAGGCTAAGGGTAAAACGAGAAACAATTGTAATCACATTAAGCTTTATCATATTGTACGTAATTGTTCAGTTTATTCTTTAAACAATTTCAATACTCTTTCGCAAGATTGTAAACAAACGATTTTATTTTATTACTTACACTTCTGCATCTTGTTATTGGTTTTCCGAAAAGAATTTAAAGGAAGAGTTAGTAGTGATCTAGTTAGATGCACTCTGATACATTTTGTTTTAAAAAGGAAGAAATTTCAAATTTTTACGCATTTTAACGATTTACGAAAATCTAGGTCGTTACAGATACTTAATTTCACAGTCATAGTCCTTCACCAATTCTAACCACCGCCTTTGTCTAATATTCAATTCCTTTTTGGTGAAAATGTACTTTCAACTTTTATGGTCCGAAAAGATTTCACATTGTTGTCCATACAGGTTGTGTCTCCATATCTTAAGAGAAAACACGACCCCAACAATTTCCAAATCATGTGTGGGATAAATTGCCTCATACGGTTTCAATTGTCTAGAGGCGTATGCAACTACTTTCCCGTTTTGCATAAGTACGCCATTTTTAGAAGCGTTGCAATAGATGCAAAAATTACTATCATCAACGAGTAGGGACAAGATGGGAGCCAAAGTTAGACAACGTTTTAGCTCTTGAAAACTCTTATCACATTCGTCCGTCCACCAAAACTGTGCATTTTTCTTTGTCAAACTCGTTAGGGGTAGTGAAATTCTTGAAAATCCATTTATAAATCTCCAGTAATATCCCGCAAGACTAAGAAAGCTTCTTACTTCCCCCACATTCCTTGGTTGTGATCATTCAACTACACTTGAATCTTTGCAGGGTCTACTTCAACATCATCCTTAGAAATTATGTGACCGAGAAAACTCACTTTACTTAACTAGAACTGACATTTAGAGAACTTTGCATACAACTTATGCCTCACCAATAGAGACAAACAAATCCTTACATGCTCTCAATGTTTCTCCTCTGAGCGCGAGTTAATTAGTATGTCACCAATAAATACATTGATGAATTTATCTACGTACTCACTAAAAACCCAGCTCATTAAATCCATAAAATGCAGACGGGCATTAATTAATTCAAATGACATAACCAGAAACTCTTAGTGTCCATTTCTCGTCCTGAATGCTGTCTCAGGAATGTCATCAGGCTTAATGATCAAACAAATCGTCAATTCTTGGAAGAGGATATCGATGCTTAATAGTTACTCTAGTTAGCTTGCAATAATTGATGCACATCCTCATTGACCCATCCTTCTTCTTTACAAATAACACCGGTGCACCCCATGGTGAAAAACTGGGTTGAATGAATCCATTGTTAATTAACTCCTCAAGTTAGACCATCAATTCTCTTAATTCTGCTAGTGCCATCCTATATGGATTCTTTGAAATCAGTTATGTTCTAGGGTGAAGGTCAATCACAAACTCGATTTCCCGATTCGGAGGTAATCTAGGAAGTTGGTCCAGAAAAACATCCGGAAAGTCTTGAACAATTGGAATCTCCTGCATATTTATTTTTGATGCAACCATTGTATCCAATATGTTAACAAAAAATCATTCATCTCCATTTCTCATTAACCGATCCGCCTTAAGGGTAGAAATCATAGTCAATCGACCTTTTTCCCTGACTCCAAAAAACATGTGTTGTTCGCCATCAAGGGAGAAAAACAATACTTCTCTTTTTTTACAATTAATTATTGCTTGGTGCTAGGATAACGAGTTAATATCCAAGATAATGTCATATCCCTTCATGTCCAAGACAATTAGATTAACATAGAAAATTTGATTGTTTATCTTTATGGCATAAGCCCTTAAAAGTCCATTGGTAATTAGATATTCCCTGGAGGGCAAGAGAATACGATTATTACTTTCTTCTAATTCGAGGGAACAATCTATCCTTATACTAAATTCCTTCAAAATGAAGGAATGAGTAGCAACAAAATCGAATAAAACAAATCGTTCCTGACATAAACAAATTGACATGTCATTACTAACTACCCCTCATTCCAAGGAATTATGTATATTGACTTCAATCATAAGGCATACCTGACACCACAGAAGGCTGGTCATCCCCCACCATTTCATCCATTTTTACTTCAGGTGCCTCCTCACCATATAGGGAAAAAACTCTTGGTATCACGTCACCGGATGCACTAACTCCTGCTGGGCAAAATCTTGCAATATGCCCAGATTCGCTAAACTTAAAACACCGACCAAAAAACACTCTACATTCCCCAAAATGGTTCTTCTTGCACTTCAAACATTGGTATAATTGTTGGGTCCTCATATTAGGTGGGGCAGTGTTTGTCATATTCATTGGACGTTTATCCTTCATCTATTGCACTTCATATTGTGAAGCCCTTTTTGTCCCTTTGTTTATCATCGATCGACCGTTTTGTTTTTGATTAAGAGCATTCTTCCAAAATTTCTTACTTGCCTCACACTGTTGAGCCGTCATTAACTCAGCATCCTCAACTTCTAGTGCTTTAGCAACAATCTTTGAATAAGGGACGCCTTTCAGTACCAGAAATCTTAACTCCCCTGAGAATCTCAACTCTTAATCCATGGACAAAACTGATGGACCTTGTGCCACCAGGTGAGATGCAAACCGAGAGAGTGCCTCAAACTTCCTCACATACTCAGATACAGTTCCAGTTTGGCGCAATTGGACAAACTCTAATAACTTCTTCGATCGGACAATATGGCTGAAGTATTTCTCATACAAGATCTCTTTAAATTGATCCCATGTTAAAGCTCGAATATTGTGTGCTGCCTTAAGAGTATCACACCAGAACCTTGCATCTTGAATTAGCAGGTAAGCAGCACATGAATCAGTAGGTATTTGAACATGTCTTCTAAAGACTGAATCCACTGCTCAGCACAAATGGCATCAGCCATGTTCAAATTGAAACATGGAGCTTTAAGTCTCCTAACTTCTCCCAACCCGTTTCTACTAGAGCCACCAATTGTCATTGATTCCCATTCTCATTTTCCTTTTCTGCGAGGTGTTCCACAATTGTTGTCAATCGTTCTAGAACATCATTTTTACCATCGCGTGGAGCATTGTTTTCCTGACCAATAGTGTTCTCATATCTAACATTTCCATTTTCATCGTTATTGTTATCATTATTAGTATTGGCTTGAACATTTCCTCTGGTTCTTCGTGCCATTCTATTATCCTACAATAATATTGTTTATACCCAATATTAGCCATCTCGAAATGCTAACTAATTGTCGTAGGAAATGTACATTAGGAAGCATATAGGTTCATTAGGCGAAAAAGGGGTACTTATAATTTATTATTTTATAGTAAATGTTTCTAATTAAACCTTAATCTAATTATTCTCGGGAAAGCTTAATTAATTATCTATCACATAATATTTTATATCAATAATACTATTAAACTAAGTAACTACAAACAATTTATACTAACACATCAAATCTACACTAGTAGAACATTTCATACAATTAGCGCAATAAAAGCAATGTTATAAAACACTTGCAGTTGAAGTAGTATGCCGCGACTAATCTCGTGTTACTAGTAATCTACAAAATCGCATTAGACCCTGTTATGCTATGATACCATAATTGTAACATCCCATTTCTGTTTATGAATTTTTCGTAAAATTTTTGAACATTTTAAAATTTCATTTAAAATATACTTAATTGGAAAAACATCAGAGTGTGTTACGCGGAAGAAAAATATTAAACTATTTTACATAAATAACGTAAATAAACACTTAAAATTCATAACAAAGTCTTTATGCATTGAAAATAACTTTTATTCATTTAGAGCCATAAACTACGAGGTCCTTTCACACATGGTAACACACGCTCGGTCGCATCACACTTTTTCATTGTACAACTCAATAAACTCACAATTTATACCTACATCACAGGAGGAATAATGAGCCTATTGCCCAGTAAGGAATATAAAATGAAATGCAACTATAACCTATATAACAACTCTATATCCATCAGTCCAATGTATCCGTAAGTTGGGTGAGAGCAACCTCTTTAGTCTCCGAACTCACTGGTTGGATTTGTTTTTACATGGGAGCAACCTCTTAAGTCTCCAGACTCAGTAAAAGCGAACCCACCTACATTTACATCCATTACCATTTGGGTGAGAGCAACCACTTTAGTCTCCAAACTCACCAATCGTTGAGTATGAGTAACCTCGTCAGTCTTCGAACTTACTCAAACGAGCTGTTTTCTACGTGTGAGCAACGTCTTAAGTCTCCAAACCCACGTAGAAAACACCATTATTATCTTCATTATTGGCTCATGAGATGCATGACGTACAATCCTACTAACATATCTATACGAATGGCACACACAACATTTCATTTATTGCAAACAATCCCACAAACAACTAACAAACAATAAGTATACTTGAACTATAATTTAATACTAAACGTGCTTTCAATTATATCACTAGATATGCTATTTCGACCAAAATATAAAACTAACATGATTCATTTTAAGAGCTATGAATTAAGACGATTACAAGGTATAATTAACAACTTGCATGAAGGAACAATAATAAGTAAAAGATAACTTGTACTACAATTATTACCACTCATTTTATTCTAGGGTTTATGCTATTAATGCATTGTTTATTGAGAGCATAAGGGAATCTACTTATTGGTAAAGAACATTGGACATAATACTACAACAAAGAGCCTGTTTAAGAAACCAACCCAAAACTATACAGAAAATATTTTTCTTTGCTAATTGTATTACAGGTTATTTTACACTATCCATAATATTGACAAACCCAACAACTAACATTCCCACGAACTGAAGCCACTTCACCGAAGGAAAACATTACAGGAAAACAATCACAAACAAACGAGTTCATTAATAAGGTATCTAAATTATAGGAACAACTATGCAGGAGAAACATCTGAACAAAACCCATAATATAAATTATATTTGCAAGTGTTAATGACAATTCATGCAGAGCAAAACTCTTTTTTATGCTATAACTTCAGTCTGTTATCATCTACTTTGTTGGCAATCAAAACAACATAGAACAATGTGAATAAGGGAACTATTAACGAAGACAGAACATCACAGAGAATGGGTCTAAGAAATGTGCAACAAGAATACTGGCAGACAATTTTTTCTGAATAACTTGCATGAAATAGAACATGAAAAATTGCATAGAACACACAAGTCCTACTCCCGTGATGTAGGTCTATACGAAAAAATCACACACAATATTACTTACCTCTAACCGTGTTTCGCTTTTCTTCCAGCAATCCAATTGATCACTCACAGTCCCTTCGCTTTCAATACTCGAACAGAATACCTTTTGTGAAGTTTTCCTCGTTCTCTAGTTTTTCTAGGGAAAAACTTCACCTCCCGTCCTATTTATACACATTGTAAACGACTCTTCAGTCTTTCACTAAAGACAAAACATTGGGGAAGACATTGGAAGACACTGGAATGCCAAGGGCTTAGTGTTCAGTGTTTTTGGCAATTGAATATCACCTCCAGACGTTAACAATTAATGGCAGTTGATCGAGTCAGCTGAAGGATGATCGACCAGCAGTGCATTGAACATCTGCCAATATTGCCTCCCAGCAACACCGGTTGATCGCGCGGTCGATTACCTAGGATGGGATTGACCGGCGAGATTGACTGCCCGCTCCTTTAAATTTCATCTAATTATCTACAATTTTTTTAAATCTTCAGCTTCTATATATATATATATATATATATATATATATATATATATATATAAAATTAAATTCCAATACTTTATAAAATTCCAATAACTCATATTTTGCTTAATTCAATAATTGCACAAATTTAAATACCCCGGACATTACACCTTTATCTTAGAGAAATCACAAATCTTATGTGACTTTCTCCCTCAATTTGACGATGATTGAGGTTCCCAACCTCCTCTTCCACTACTACCTTAGCCAAATCGTGTGTCATGTAAAATTCTTAAGTGCATTTTGCCCGTAGACCACACAAGATGACTCCTAACGATCCTTAAAGTGTTTTCAATCCATCCTCTCCTTGTTGTCTAAAGAACAAATTTCCCATTTTTCCTTAACCTCATTACTCTTTCAATTGGAGAGACCTATGAAAAGACTTGATCTTCCCCATTAAATTCTAGCTATCTACGCTTCCAGTCAGCTTAGCTCTTTTGTCATCTTTTGAGTCGCTAGCTTTCACTGTTATATCACTGACATCACCTCCGTGCTTGTTGAAAAATCACTGGTCCAAGTAACCTTGTTTCCCTTGGGTGATATTTAATTTCACGTTCATAGTCCTAACAAACTTTAGCCAATGCCTGCTGCCTCAAGTTCGACTTGTCTTGCGTGAAAATATACTTTAGGCTCCATGGTCTGTGAAAATCTCATACTATTGCCCGTATAGATAATGCCTCTATATTTTTAGTGCTTATTTATCGGGAGCAACATAAGATAACCCATAACAATCCTAAAAAATATTTTCAATCTCCTTTCCATTGTCATATGAGAATTGACCATCCTTTCATTCTTGCACCAGTCCTCGACGTCATAGACTCAATCAAAATTCTTTATTTCCTAATTCCTTCTCTTGCCAATCGTCTCAATTTAAGTGTTGAGGTTTCTAGTGAATATGTCTAACTCTTCCGTCTAGTGATTAGTCCTTGGTTACGTGACCAAAAATCCACTCCTACGCTTCCCAGTCACTTTCCAATTCCAAATCCTCAAGACGGACTTCCCCTTGTGCATTTGGCACCTAACAACCAATAGTGCCCCGATGTTTAGTTCTATCTTCACAGATCTGCCAAAATCATGTCTCATCCTTACTCGTCATTTGACCACAATTTAAAGGCCTCTTACCTGTTCATTAACATCGGCCAAGATTGTGACATCCCACTTAAACATGGTAGACTCACTCAACCAAATCCTTGCCCACTTGCACTAAACATGTGCAACACTTCTCATTCTAGAGTCTGAGTGTATATACCACCAATCATCCTTTACACTAGGTTAACGCATTGCATAATGAAGAATAGATTCTAGGGGTGGTTTCATCATCTCCTCTTTCTTGATCCTTAGTAAATGTCTTCTAGTCCAACACTGGAAATAAACCTCAATTAGTCCTTATGTTTGAATTTACAAATTTTGAATTTCTGTTTTATCCAACTTAAACTACTATTTTGTACATCCATATAACTCAACATCCAAAGAATGTTCTCCTTAGTGAAACATTTTTTTCCTTGAAGGGTTGGCTAAATCCAAGTGAAGCACTCATTATTACTTTATCCTTTGTATTGTATTTTCATTTCAAGCTCGTATTGTTAATTCTTTGTCATCCCTTATCGCAAGGAAAGTTTCATTCAAATTACTGTTATTTATTTATTTACTTATTCTTGTTGTCTTCGAATGCCCATAATCATGTTGGAATTCAAGCAAGAACACTTATTAATTTTTGAACACTCACTATCAATCCTCCATACTCCAAGTTTATTCCCTCCATCCATGATACTAACCTTCACCTTCTTAAGTCGTCACCTACTACTTCTTGCTATATCTCATGGCAATTCATGACTAATATTGTCTCATTAATCTTTTAAACTCAAAGGGGTAAGTTATCCAACAAACATAACCTATTGCATTAAAGAGCCACACTAGTCAATCACATCTAGAGATACCGCAACATTTTATACAAAGTGGTTCCCTTGCGAAGCTTTATACACTCGACAATCCCAACTTTGATACCCAAACATTGTTATTACCAAATATATTGTCTTTTTCAATGTCTTAGGAATCCTTGCATCCCAATATCCCATCCAATAATTTTAGAATGCTCTTTAAATATTTCCACGAAGAACTAATAAATCCTAAAAAAATATCTCTTGACCTATTTCCATAAAATTTCCACCTTTGATAACATTTGAAGTTAGGGGTTATTATTCCTCCATAAACTTCGACTCCTAATCCACACTTAGTTATTATTTGCAATTCATTCTATTTTATCGGATAGGTTATCTCCCTTTGATTTACGGGGCTTAACTAAAATTAAAGAGCACACTTGTTATATTTCCATGAAAGATCGACGTGTGACACCTTTAAGTTCAAGAGTCATTATTTATTTTATGTTTTTCAATAACTGTCACCTCCATATTCCTCATTTTCTATTTTGTGATTAAGTCCTTTTATTTGAGCAACGTCTCCTTAGCTTTACCAACAAAAGTTCCTATTTCACAATGGTCGTAACATATGACAACCTCTCCATTTGAATCTTTCCTCCTTTAGTTGTTGACTTTCCCATGCCTAAAGTGTGGCGACGAATCCTTTGTTAGCCTGTAAATGACATGGCCACTTTCTTAGAAAAATTCATTAAATGTAAAGGAGCAGTTTCAAATGAAAATATTCTACTTACGGAAGCATAACCTTCAACGGAAACATAATTGGCATCTGTTGAGACTATTCCCAACGAATATTCGTTTCCCTACACATAAATCAACTATCCATTAGACGCCACATGAACATTCTGGAAGCATTCTCTTTTGATGATATTTATGTTTCTCCAACTCTACTGTTCAACAATTTTTCCTCCAAGTTAAATGTTGTCGTGCTCTTCTTAATTATGTGAACGATGGCGTTTACCTATCGTCACTTTATCATTTTCCGCGCTACTTTCTCAATTATCCTTTTTATGGTAAAAACTTCTTTAGTACGATATCACTTACGGAAAAATGGTATCCTTATCCTTCCAATTATTTAATCAAAACCTTTTTGTCCAGATTACTCGGTTACCTATAGCTATATCAAAACCCTAAGTCTGGAAACAATGTCTAACTTATATTCCATACTTTCTAGATTTACTACCTATTTCTATAAGAACAAGACAATTACCTTAGCCCTATGAAGAAAACAATCTAAGCAAACAACAGATCCTTTATATCATATACTAAAAGAGTAAACTACAACTCTATCATACACAACGTCAAATAATATTTATAGTTGAGAAGACTCCTCCATGTTGAGGGTTGGGTTGTTGGATGGTCTACAGAATTGATTTTAAAAACCTGGGGCTTTGATACCAAAGTTGTGACACCCTTTTTTATAAACCTTCATTTTTGTAGTAAATTCTTTTAATATATATATTTTATATGTTATTCTTTCAAAATCACGATTTAAAATTAAACTATACATTTAAAAAATTTTACAGTGGAAGACTTTATCAGTTAAAACATATTTCCTGCCAAATACCCAAGTTTTAAAAGTCTTTTATAATTAAATAATTAACCTCTATTTAGCATAAAGAATCCAAATACCAAATAAGATTAATATAAAATTATTTTCAAAAGTGGGTTGACACACTCAACCAGTAAACTATGATCCACATACCCAACAACAACCAAGTCTTTATCATGGTGGACTTCCTCAACGTGAACTTTGCATTTGCCTTTGCATCCGTAATATCCATAATTACAATGTAAGGTCCATCTATAAGTCTAAGACTTAGCAAGTAATGCATGTGACTATGAATATGACATGTCATGCCATTGGTTTTTCTTTCTTTTCTTTCTTTCCTATCACTTTTCTTTCTTTTCTTTTCTTTCTTTCTCTTTCTCAATTATGAGTAGGCACAACGGTGGGCACACATCACGACCCTCCTCTCTATGGGAGGTCTCTTCTCATGTGAGAGGTTTCCTCTCATGTGGGAGACATGCATCCTCTCTATGGGAGTACTCCATTAACTGCTACGCAATTTAATGCAGAAGGACCTAGCAACCCTATGTACCAGTTACCCGTAACTTCATCGCAACAATCAAACGAGCAAATGCCTTACTAGTCCTCTCCTGTGGGACAACCAGTTCTCCTCACCCATTTACGTACACTTTATCATCTTGTATCTTTCTTAAATGTAGACTAATGCATGAATATACATTAAAATGCAACATAAACTTAGCCACATCATCAATATACAGATCCTCAATATTCCGTTACAATGCAGTATAAACATATCCTCAACATATGCAATACTTAAAGAAAAAGAGCAACAACAATCCTCAAGGACAACACCTCACCCATTAGCTATAAAACTAAACCTCAACATCGTGAATACTAACAAACATAACAGAACCTCATATCCTCAAATTGTCAAGCATAAATTAAATACAAGTAAGGTAGCATATCCTTGAGGCATCATCAAAACAGTGAGTACAAATAAATACAACCATCGAGCACAAGTGCTCGAGTGCATAAGCCATCATGAAAGGAAAGAATGATTTAGCAATTAGCAATAAAATATCCTAAGAATCAATCCTCAAAACAATGACCATCTTAAAAGAAATTAATAATGTCACTGATCTTCATGAGCATTTCTCAACTTAAACATAATCATCTCTACCATAAAACAATAATGATGGAACCTCAACTCAGCTATTATCATAATAACATAACAATCATCAATATCTGATAGTGGACTTAACCCATCTTCATTCTACTATAAATTATAACTACCTATTATCTATTATAGCGAATAGAACAAAACCAACAACATATCCTCCGACATTGAACATAAGATAGCACAACAAATAAGCTACACATCCTTGATAGCCATTAACAATAGTAAATTTTAAAATGAAATAGAAAACAAAACTTGCTTAGCACTTGCATTGTAGGTCGAGAGGCCACCAACAAGCATGCATAACTTACCTCAACGTTTCAAATGGGAGAAACAATTCGACCATGGTAGAACATCCTTCCTATAGTTCTCCTCTCTGCCATAAGCTCCATTACCAAGATGAAACTTCGTATAGCAAGCCCTCATAGATACTCACAAATAAATTGTGATGCTCAACCCTTTGCGTGCCCCTTTTATACCCGCAATATAGAGTAGGGACTTTTCCATTCGAAAAAATGTTTGCTTCCCAGACAAGTACTCTTCCGCATGACTTGAGTCTTTCCCCGCAAATCCAAGTCTAAACGGTGTAGTTTCCTTTAAATTTGCAAGCTGAAACAACGATGTTCTGTCTATCCCTCTTCTTTTCTATAAATCAAATGACATTGTTTGACTTATAGAATGGTCGCAGTTTCCCATCCATGAGGATTATTTTGATGCCACTAAAGCATCTTCCTCACATCTTATGGTTTGCATTTGATCATGCTTCCACCCAACAGTCAAGCTTAAACCAATTCTAAAAATTGTTTGCATAGACAAGGTTCTCTCCTGCGATACTCATCCTGTAATATCCTGAATTTTTGTTATGTTGAGCATATGACTTAACTAATAATTTTGCGGTATTTGGAGCTAAAATGGACGATTAAGGTGTGATCAAGAGAAACATATTTCGAAAGCTTAGAAGGATGATTTAAGATTTATTGGAATTGACTTAAATAATTTAAGATATTGGTTAGGGGAAAATACAATTGGAGAAGAGTGAATTACAGTACCTAAGTTGTTAAGAATAATAGAGTTAATAATATTCAAGGATATATTAGGTTTAGTAAAGCATGTGAATTATACACCGAAGTATAGGAGAATAAGTTGAGGTTTGGATAATTTGAAAAAATGGGTTATGTTTTCAGAATATAAATATATACATTTATATGGTTGGAATATATATATTTGAAGGAGCATCGGGTGGTTGATGGATTGGAAAATGGTAGTCAATCGTCCACTAAAAGAATCGATCGACTGGGGTTAAAAAGTAGGCAATGTTCTAGATTATTGGCTATCGATCATCCAAAGGAATCTATCGATCGGCATCATCGACCAGTAATTTGGAAGACAGAGTTACTGCCTGATCGATGGAATTGGTGGTCAATCGTGGTCAAGGAATCGATAGATTGGCGATCTTGAAAGTAGCCAGAAATGGAAACGCTGTTGCTTGGAAGCTTCTAGGTGGGATGTTGGACGTATCTAGATGATGAAATGTTCATCCCCATAGACTTTCATCTTCAATAGGACGCTGAAGAGACGTTGGTTGTGTCCTATCAATAGAGAGGGAATGGAACGGGAGAATAGTAGAGAAGAAATACCGTGAGTGGGTCCGAGAGGGTCATGTGATTTTGAGAAAGAAATTTTGAGGAAGTTCTGGAGTTTTTGAGTGAGTGTTTGTAAGTTTTGAGAGATGGATAAATAGTTTAGTGAGAGAGATAGACAGCCGAGAAGGTTTTGGAAGAAAGAAGAATGACGAAAGGAGTTCATCTTTCTATCTTTTGGATTTTTCTTGTTCTCAAGTTCTTCAGGTATGCTTCCTCTGTAATGTTGTATAAATAATCTTGATGAAATATTGTGAATAAAGCATGAAGATGAGAATATGTTGGATTGATTACTCTTCTACTAAGTTGGATTTTGTTGGAGTTGTTTGGTTAGATCAATCTCCTGAATTGTTAAGAATAAGTTTTGTAGCAATATGGTTTTTGTTTTAAGAAATTGTGAGGTGCTCTTGGGTCCTATCACACGGAGTCGAGCCAAGAAACTCATAACTTTCCTAACTCACTTTTATTTTGTAGGAAATGTCAAGATTTGGGATTCTTTGAAGGAGATATCACAAGACGATAAAGGAGCTCCATTCCATCTGATTTCATGGGAGCATGCACAACCAATCTAAGCCGACCTCCAAATAGCCTATGAAGAGTGAGGACTTAAAGACTACGAGTACCATTTGAATTCTTGTTATTGAATTCGTAATAGACTTATTCTGAACAAAACTTTTATTGGGTTTTCTTTTATTTTGTTGTTTGGTTTGGGTTAAGAGTTAGAGAGGTACGCGGTTTGCATGCAAACCATGCCCTCATGCTGAATTTTTGAAGTTAAGGGTATTTTGGTCTTTCGACCTATTTTGTAAACATTAGGGTTTAAATACTCTCTTTTGGAAGGAAGGAGATAGTTTTGATTGAATAAAAGTTGTTTCTCTTGAAGAACAAACCCTCAGCCTCCTCCTCCCTAGCGCCACTCCTCCCATCATCCGTGCAAGGTGTTCTCGAAGCCACTTAGCCTTGCAACTAGGGAATATTGTCTCTTCCAATCCCTTGTCTTTGAGGTAAGGATTGTGGTGTGGAGATAAAAGTTGGCTTCCACCCGTGGAGAGTGTTGTCCATTCGGCCAACCACAAGTCGCCCTTCTCCTTTGGTGGATTCGCGGACTCGTCGGCGCTGCTCTATTTTCTTGAAGGTTTTCCTTGTTCTTTTGAGTTCTTTGCTACTGGAATGTTCTGGTGATTGGTTGTCTATCTCTTGCTAAAGTGATTGTTTGTTGTTTATGGATTGGAGGACTTTCTTATTGGATTATCTTTTTGCTGTGGAAATCTGTTTTCTCATTGGACAGTTATTTATACCAGATTGAGGAGTCAGTTTGAGGCCCTTGCGTCGTTTATATTAATTCAAGCCCTTCTAGAGATTTATTTTGTATTTAGTCAAGTAGCTGCCTTCCAAATTTGGGCTTCATTAGATATATGAAACTCGAGGTATTCATGTTTGAATCTCAGATGTTAAATCTGCGCAGTTTAAACCCTAGTTTTTGATTTCCTCTATTTCGAGCATAACTATTGATCCAGAGTGGATTTTCTTATGGTTTTTTGATACGATTTTTGTGACTGTGTTGAGCCCTATCCTCCAATTATCAGATCAAGTTCACGTGGTAATTGGGAGTTAAATATGTTTTGATATTGCTCGTTCGACTTAATACAGTTTTCTGGACAAATTTCTCTATTGTGCTTTTGGTGATCTTTGGATCTTATCATTTGGTATCAGAGCTATTTTCATGTTTACTGCTATGATTGTGATTTGAAGGCTGATTATGAGTACTAGGAGTGGTGCTCAATATCATAATCCCCGAGATATGAGAAACAATTCTTGTGTACCACCACCTGAAGAAAATCAAGAACCGACCGAGCCATCCGTGAGGGAGATGTTCGAAATGATCCTCAAATTGCAGCAAAAAATTGGATCTTCCGATAATGATCATGTTCGGGTCCCTAGAACCCCAAGACCTAGAAGGAGGATTAGTACTTCAAATGATTCTAGGGGATGGGATGCTAGCTTAGTTGATGAAGATTGGGAGGATCCCGAGGATTCGGATTCACCGAGCCCTAGAAGGAGATCAAATGGTAATCATGAAATGAGACATGTCAAAGTTTCTATCCCTAATTTTGAAGGCTCTAGTAATGGGGGAGATTTTCTTGAATGGGTTGAAAAAGTGGATCGTATTTTCGAATGTTATGATTATTCGGAAAGGACCAATATTCGAATGGTGGCCTTGGAATTTTCGGGCTACACTAGTATTTGGTGGGAGGATTTAAAAGCACAAAGGCGGAAAGATGGTGAAGGAGAAATCCGAAGTTGGGTGGCTTTAAAAACACTTATGAGGAAAAGATTTGTGCCTCCACACTATAAGTAAGAGTTGTTCCTACAATTGCAAAATTTGAGGCAAGGTCTTTAACCGTAGATGAGTACTTAACCGAGTTCGAACTATTGAAAATACATTGTAATGTGATTGAACCAATGGAGCAAACCATTGCTCGTTTTATTAGAGGCTTACAGAAGGAGATTGGTGAAACGGTAGAGTTGCAATCTTATGTTACTTTTGATGATGTGGTACAATTAGCCTTGAGGATTGAGAGGCTAAGAAAAAGGAGAGCAAAGGAAGGCATGTCATGACCTTTCACTAAAAACAACAATCCTTCAAAACTGATTCAAAAGGGAGAAAGCAAACCTAATGCCATGAAGAACAATGAAGAAAAAAAGCCTTTGTTTGATACTAACAAGCCTAGATCCCGTGATATCAAGTGTTTTAAATGCTTGGGATTCGGGCATATAGCCTCTGAATGTCCTAATGCAAGGATAATGATTCTTAAAGTGGGAACTAATGAGATAATGAGTGAAGATGAAGAAGAGGGTGTGTCAGTAACGGAAGAAGAAGATGTGGAAGAGACTTACTATGCTCCTGAGGGTTCTTTACTTTTTGTGATGAAGCGTTCTATGGCTATCCAAAATCAAGTTGAGGAATTACAGCGGGAAACTATCTTCCATACTCGTTGTCAAATTCGAGGAAAACTTTGCTCATTGATTATTGATGGTGGTAGTTGCACAAATGTTATATCATCGGAGGTTGTTGAAAAATTGGGTTTGGCTACTTCGATCCACCGCACTCCTTATCGATTAAATTGGTTGAATGACGAAGATCCGATCAAGGTTACTAAGCAAGTGAATTTTTCCTTTTCCATTGGTGGCTACGAGGATGAGGCCACGTTTGATGTTGTTCCAATGACGGCTAGCCATCTTTTACTCGGTAGACCTTGGCAATTTGACAAAAGGACAAATCATGATAGGTATTCTAATTATTACTCCTTCAAATTCAAAGGGAAGATCGTGAATTTAGCTCTTCTCAACCCGGATCAGATTGCTAAAGACTACGAGAGCATGAACAATAATAGAACCGAGACTTCCCTTATAATCACCAAAGGAGATATTAAGAGGTCCTTAATGCAAGGGGGACCGATTATTCTCATGATATTTCGGGAAAGATTGGAGGAATTAGGCACTATTCCAGATTTGGTATTGGGATTTCTTAAAGAGTACGAAGACATATTTCCGGAAGTGTTACCTCTCGAATTACCACCTTTGAGAGGAATTGAACACCAGATAGATCTTTCGCCAGGGGCTCCTCTACCTAATCGTCCAGCTTATAGATTAATTCCTAACGAGTCCAAAGAGCTTCAGAAACAAGTCACTGAAGTACTTGACAAGGGTTATATTTGAAAGTCCCTTAGTCCTTGTGCAGTACCTACCTTATTGGTTCCTAAGAAAGATGGTTCGGTACGGATGTGTATTGATAGTCGTGCACTTAATCAAATCACTATCAAATATCGCTTCCCTATTCCCAGGCTTGAAGATATGTTAGATGAACTCAGTGGAGCTGCCATCTTTTCTAAGGTTGATTTCAAAAGCGGGTATCATCAGATTCGAATGCGCGAAGGTGATGAGTGGAAGACGGCTTTTAAAACAAAGTATGGGCTCTATGAGTGGATGGTCATGCCATTTGGGTTATCTAATGCCCCTAGTACTTTTATCCAACTGATGCATCACCTTCTTCGAGACTTTATGGGAAAGTTTGTCGTCATTTATTTCGACGATATACTTGTTTATAGCTCGGATATCTCCAGTCATCTTGCACACCTGCGATTATTATTTGAAGTATTATGGGAAGTTCAACTATTTGGTAATATCAAGAAATGCTCTTTTGCTCTAGATCGAGTCCATTTCTTGGGATTTACTATTACTAAAAACGGAATGGAAGTGGATGAATAAAAAATAGTGGCAATCAAAGAATGGCCGACTCCAACTTCTGTCTCAGAAGTTCGGAGTTTCCATGGCTTAGCATCATTTTACCGGCGCTTTATAAAGGGGTTCAGCTCAACCATGGCCCTTGTCACTGATTGCACCAAGAAAGGAAAAGATTTTGTGTGGACTTCATCTTACAAGTCTAGCTTTGAAACTATTAAAGAAAAATTATGCAATGCTCCTCTCTTAGCGCTGCCAGACTTTTCTAAAGTTTTTGAGATTGAATGTGATGCCTTTGGATTGGGTATTGACGCAGTTCTTATGCAAGAAGGCAAGCCAGTTGCCTATTTTAGTGAAAAGCTAAAGGGAGCTACCATTAATTATTCTACCTACGATAAGGAATTCTATGCGGTCATCCGAGCACTAGAAGTTTGGCAACACTATCTATTATCTGGAGAATTTATTATTCATTCCGATCACCAAGCATTGAGACACATTAGCACTCAAGGGTAGCTTAATCGTCGTCATGGCAAATGGGTAGAGTTTCTGGAACGCTACCCCTATATTATTAAATATAAAAAGGGAGAATCTAATCAGGTCGCAGACGGCCTCTCTAGGCGTTCTATTTTGTTGACAGAACTTAATGCAAGACTTTTTCGTCTAAACTGGATCAAGGAGCTATATTCAGAAGATAAGGATTTTGGGAGTATTTACTCTAATTGTTTGCACAAACCGGATTTTCCATACTTTTTGGAGAATGGCTTTCTTTTTAAGAATGGCAAGTTGTGTATTCCTATATGCAGTCTTCGGGAAGCTCTCATCCTTGAAGCTCATTGTGGCAGTTTAGTAGGACATTTCGGTAATAAGAAAACTATTGAAGCCATTCAAGAGCATTTTCATTGGCCTCATTTGCGTCGTGACGTACAGAGGATTGTGGATCGTTGTATTGTTTGTAAAAAGGCAAAGAGCCGAGTCCTTCTACAAGGTCTCTATATGCCACTTCCTGTGGCCACTCATCCTTGGGTGGAAATCAGTGTTGATTTCATCTTAGGAATTCCCCGCACTCCCCGATCCAAAGACTCTATCATGGTGGTTGTAGATCATTTCTCCAAAATGGCTCACTTTATTGCCTCTAACAAAACTGATGATGCCTCTAATATAGCTGACTTATTCTTTAAGGAGATCATTCGTTTGCATGGAGTTCTGCATTCCATAGTGTGAGATCGGGATACAAAGTTCTTAAGTTCTTTTTGGAAGACTTTATGGCAGAAATTGGGTACTAAATTATTCTTCAGCACTTCTTTCCATCCCCAGACTAACGGGCAAACGGAAGTGGTTAATCGTACCCTGGGACCATTACTAAGATCGGTGCTCAGTAAAAGATTAACCGATTCAGACTTACAGTTGCCTTTTGTGGAGTTTGCTTACAACCGGATTGTACATGAAACTACTCAACATACACCATTTTAGGTAGTACATGGATTTAATCCTCTTACGTCTATGGATCTCTTACCACTTCCAGCGACCGATTATGTGAGTGAAGATGGAGCTGTGAAGGCCGAGCAAGTTAAGTTATTCCATGAGGAAGTTCGGAAGAGCATTGCGAAAAAAAATTCTGAATATGCTAAGTTTGCAAATCGGGGGCGAAAGGAAGTTATTTTTGAGGTGGGCGATCTTGTCTGGTTGCATCTTCGTAAATATCGATTTCCTAATCATCTTAAGTGCAAGCTATTACCCAGGGCTGATGGTCCCTTTAAAGTATTGGAATGTATCAATAATAATGCGTATCGGATTGAGCTACCTGAGGCTTATGGAGTTTCGGCCACCTTCAACGTTCAAGATTTATCACTCTATCAAGGCGAGGATGAGTTTTCTAATGGGGTTATATCGAAGCATTCTATGGAGTTTCGACGTTAAGGGTATTTTGGTCTTTCGACCTATTTTGTAAACATTAGGCTTTAAATACCCTCTTTTGCAAGGAAGGAGATAGTTTTGATTGAATAGAAGTTGTTTATCTTGAAGAACAAACCCTCGGCCTCCTCCTCCCTAGCGCCACTCCTCCCATCATCCGTGCAAGGTGTTCTCGAAGCCACTTAGCCTTGCAACTACGGAATATTGTTTCTTCCAATCCCTTGTCTTTGAGGTAAGGATTGTGGTGTGGAGATAAAAGTTGGCTTCCACCCGTGGAGAGTGTTGTCCATTCAGCCAACCACAAGTCGCCCCCCTCCTTTGGTGGATTCGCGGACTCGTCGGCGCTGCTCTATTTTCTTGAAGGTTTTCCTTGTTCTTTTGAGTTCTTTGCTACTGGAATGAACTGGTGATTGGTTGCCTATCTCTTGCTGAAGCGATCGTTTGTGGTTTATTGATTGGAGGACTTTCTTATTGGATTATCTTTTTGCTGCGAAAATCTGTTTTCTCATTGGACAGTTATTTATACCAGATTGAGGAGTCTGTTTGAGGCCCTTCCGTCATTTATATTAATTCAAGCCCTTCTAGAGATTTATTCAGTATTGAGTCAAGTAGTTGCCTTCCAAATTTGGGCTTCATTAGATATATGCAACTCGAGATATTTATGTTTGAATCTCAGATGGTAAATCTACCCAGTTTAAACCCTAGTTTTTGAGTTCCTCTATTTCCAGCATAACTATGAATCCAGAGTCAATTTTCTTATGTTTTTTTTTACACGATTTATGTGACTGTGTTCAGCACCTATCCTCCAAATATAAGATCAAGTTCACGTGGAAATTGGGAGTTAAATCTGTTTTAATATTGCTCGTTCGATTAAATACAGTTTTCTGGACAGATTTCTCTATTGTGCTCTTGGTGATCTTTGGATCTTATCAAATTGGGATAGTGCTCTTTCCTACAATTATTCTAAACATTTAGATAAACTGTGTTAGTTTAGTATTTTTTCTAAATGAAATGCTAGTTAGAAAACATAAAAATGAGTTGTAGTTTCTGTACTGCTGTTTTAATGAACATATGAGGGTCATGCTTTATAATAGGATTTGATAAAGTGCTGCATTTGTTGTTATGTTAAGTATAGTGAAATAAGAGTGCGCTATTAATTGCGTTTTGCATCTCTATTGCATGTTTTGCTTTAGTAGGAAAATAATGTTTGAATAAAGGCTCTAATATACAAGAAAAGGCATTAATCAGTTGAGTTGGAATAAACTGTTAAGTGGTTTGACTTGTTGTTATCTTTTAAATTTTTGGTGTTGGAAATAATTAAATGAATAGGTGGATAATTGGGTTACTTGCTGTTGATAGTTAGGAATTGGGGATTCTGTTGCTTGAAGATTATTATTGATACTAATATGAATAGGTATTAAGGAGAAAAAACTTTAAGTGCTAACTCTTTAAAGCTAAGGATTCTAGGTAAGTGGTACTACATGTGTTTTGTCCTCAAGGACCTACATCAAAGGACTTAGGGTTTGTTGGATGCTTGTATTTTTCTTGATGTATTGTTTATTGTTTGGTGTTAATTGTATGTTTATTAGACATAAGTTTAGTTCCTTTGTTAAGAATAGATCATATTTTAAGGATACGGGAGATAGACATGTTAGATAGAACTGTATGCTTGCATCATTGTTTTCCTAATGTATTAAAAAATGAATAAACGTAATCGAACCTAAAGTATACGAAAATGAATAAATGTAAATAGGTGTACAATGATGTGGGTTCTTGAGTTGGTCGCCTAGGTGTGTGCCACGGGATGGCCTCCTTGTGCCTAAGTCGCTCTACCTTGTCAAGTTGACATCTCTAACACTTGTTTGGGTAATTGGAACAAAATGAAAACTGAACAGTAATAGAATTAAACAAAATAAACGTAAATAGCTATTTTTGTGGTCCTGTTGGTTATGCCTGGCACAGAAACCAAAGATAAGTAAATATTTTTTTGTGTGGTCCGGTTGGTTACACCAGGTACAAAAACAGAAGTAATCACAGTAAAAGGTAACAACAACTAATATGTAAACGAAAATTAAATGGAAAACAAAAAACTTCATACATACTTTTTAAGTTGTATGTGTGTTTCATGTTTTATGTTTATATCACTTACTTAGCTTTGGACTCATAGTTAAATCCTTTGATGTGGGTAAGGAACCAATGATTGGATAATGCTTGTTGAGGATGCAGCAAATAGAATATTGCCGAGTTGGGCGTTTGTGTTGTTGGTTGATTGACCTTGGGGGTTATGACTCACGGAAATGGAATAAGCGTAATTAAATGTTTTCAAATTACTTTTTAGTGTTTAATGGATTCAAGCTATTTTGAGTTAATGTTTTACCTATGCTTATTTAAATAGCTTTTAAATTACTAGTTTGTGGTATTTAAACGTAAAAGACTTCCACATTTTGTTTACTCTGATTTTTGTGTGGTTAAGACTTCCACTTTGTTTTGCTATGGTATTCCATCAATAGTGTTTTAAAAAGATCAAAAAATTTTATACGGTAAAAAGGTTACGGGATGTTGCAAATGGTATCAGAGCATAACGAAGCAAAAATCGTTTCTATAGACTACCAACAGTGTAAAACTCAACGCCGAGATGCTTCATCTATTGTAAGTATTAAGCATTAGTGTTTTATTAAGAATAGTGTTATATTTATAGAAGGCAAGAAGGGGGCATGCCCGTAACAATTGTGTTGTATGGGATGAACTTGTTTGACAGGGAAATGATGTACCTATTAATTAAGAAAATAACTGATCTGCAAATATTATTGGAGGAAACAATGTACCCGTTAACCCAGAAAATAATGGATATGCTAATAATGTTCTAAAGGGTGAACCTACTAGTCAAGAAAATAATGACGAACCTGCTGATCGAGGAATTGGTGGACCTGTTGCCAAGGAGTTAAGGAGAATCAAACTGTAAAGGGAGACACAATAAGCCGCTTGAATGGCATGGTGGAATGTCAGTTTCTCTATATTGAAAGTCTTATGGAAGGGAGGAGAATGAAAATTCTCACCCATAGGTGGCACATGAGGAAGCCAGATGGGAGAAGTTTAGACGATTAAAGCCACCAAGGTTTGATGGGAAGGTATCAAATCCATCCCTGGCTGAAGAATTGGTTAGATCCCTTGAGGACACATTCGAATATGAAAAGATAGATGAAGTTGAGAAGGTTCTGTGCGGCACTTACCTTTTGGTTCATGATGCGCGACATTGGTGGGATATTATTAAATCAACTCAGGACATAAGACAAATGAATTGGACGTAATTTAAGGAAATTTTCTTTGATAAGTATTTCAACCGAATAGCTAGGACATAGAAGTTGGTAGAATTTATAACTCTCCTCCAAATTACCTCTGTTGCTGAGTACGTAAGGAAGTTTGAGGCGCTATTCCAATTTGCAAATCACCTTGTGGCTACCAAAGATCTTAAGGTGTACCAGTTTGTTCAAGGATTAAAGGCTCAGATATATCAAGGAATTCAAATATATGGTACTAAAGATGTGCCATACTATAGGATAGTAACAAAAGCTTTGGAGTTCGGGGAGGCTGAGATGCAAGTTATTAAACAGAGAGAAATGGATCAGAAGCTGAAGAATAATAGTCAAACTCAACCACTAGTGGACAAGCAAATAACTTTAAAAAGGAGCCAAGCGGACATTTGACAACATGGATCAGTATGCAACTGATAAACGTGCGCAGAATGAGTTAGATACAACTTTAGTTAGAAACTCTCATGTTGAACCATGTCCTAGGTGTTATAAGAAACATTATGATGAATGTAGGGCCAGTACTAGGTTGCATTTTAAGTGTGGGAAGCAAGGACATTTAGTTAAGAACTTTTTACTGATGGTCAAGGAACAAGATACGGTGGCACTGCTGGTGTTTTCACTATATGGAGTTTAAGAAGATGAGATGTCTACGTCCATACTAGGTATTGTACGATTCAATAATATTCAAAGATTCCTTTTATGTGCTCACTTGGTATTTATTTTGGCAAATGTGATAGTAAATATGACAGTAATAAGAAACATGCGATGAATCGTCACTCCGCTCCCTACATGGGAAGAGATAAATCCATTTGGAGTGTCACCACCGTGGACCATCACCAATTCTCCCAAACCCCCACACGCCTATTTAAATATATTATGCATGACATGCAATATGTTGACAATTTCATAAACCCTATTATGATGCATGAATGTCACGTATAGTTGACAAAATATAAAGGAAACCACAACAATATCAACAAATCATGAAGAGCAATTTAAAAATCTATTATCAAAGAGGAACTAACATGTGAATTACCCGCTAATGGGAAAGGACTAAAATAGACTAGCTATCAAATAAATTGTCAAATAAGTTATGTGTTTCCTAACATGGCTAACTCATGGGTTTATTTTATGTATTATCTAACTTTTTCACATATTCAATTCACATTATGCAACATTTTACAAAACAGGGAAACAATTGTCACAGACAAGATTTAATCTTAGCAATTCAAAACAGCACAATTTATTTAACAAGGTAGAATAACACTTCAAGCTGTCTTTTAAACCCCTTTAATTTCCAAAATACAACACTCAACGAAAAGATATTTCTACTATAAAATAACGTTACCACTTCTCTGGTTCTTCATCCATTAAGCACCAACATTAACAAGGTAATACAACTCATTGTTCAATCTGAATTTCGTAATCCATAAGAAACAGGGTATACTTTTCTAAGTGATCAATGTTTCTCAATCCACAGATCAATTTCAGTTTTTCTCCACAATATAACGATAACAATATTTAATAGAGGACTGAAACAGAAACTTACAGTTCACAACAAGTACACAAACTAGAAAACCAATATCAAGTCAATGTTCAAAAACAAACCACAAACAAACCCATGATGTATGGCCTCCACTGGCCAACATACCTCCTAATCCTTACGTTAACAGAACGTCGATCCCAGCCGCACACTTCACGGCTACAGCAATACGCCTAGGAGATCTTCCAAAAAGGGGAGCTCACTTCAACTTTTCCACAACTGACAGAACGTTCCTCATGCACTGAATAAAACGCGACACTCACAGCAAAAGGAGGGAGAACTCATGATGCCTAATTGGTATGCCATCGACTTATAGGTAGGGGATCCCACAATCAACAACTAGAAGACATAGGGAGCAACAGGGGATGGCGGTCATCACCCTGAGGGAGAAGGTTGAAGAGTTGTGGGGAGAGGGGTGTTGTTTTCATTTGAGTGGAGGCATTTATAGATTAAACCACAAAATTGTTTATTGTTTAAAATAGGTCTTTTGCAAAACATGTGGCTCTGTTATTCCATCTATAACATTCGTCAACCTCTTCATTGCAAGGGACGTCTATTCTACAACAAGGAGCGTCCATTGCCTTCGTCATTTAAACGTTAGTCATTCCAAAAGAGATGTCTGTCAGCTTCTTTACCATGACGGACGTCTTTTCCTCAATTAGGGATGCCTGTAATCCAATGAGGGACATCCGTAACTTAATGAGGGACGTCTGTAATCCAATGAGGGATGTTCCTCACTCTCAAACGGGTTCCACTATTTGCTCCAAACGACATTGTCACACTTAAGTCTTAGCACCATTCTTCTATCCTTCTATTTCGGACGTCTGTTGTTCATAAAGGATGTCTAGTGTTCCCTTCAGCAACGCCACACCTTATATACACTAATGCCCACCTTCACAAGGGACATTCGTCCAGCTAAGGGACGTCCATTTCACCAAATGACGCCGCACCACCAACATACTAAACGCTCGCCCGTCATAAGGGACGTCCAGTTCGAACATCTTTCTTTCCATAGCGACGTTCATCTTTCCCAATGACATCAATCGACCCTCACACAAAAAAGGACTTTCGTCCCATTACAAAGGACGTGCGTCATTCCTACTCTTCCTTAGTTTTTTCATTTATTGCCAACTCCTTCAACGTATGATATTTTCTTTAATGCCATTATAGTCCCACATAGTTCCCAAAACCCTAAAATCATCACTAAAATAATTATTCCAATAATCCTATTGCATCCCATTAATTTTCCAATTATCCTTACCAAATTCCCTTACGGAAAAATGGGGTATTACATTTGTACTAGCAATTTTTTAGGACAACATTTATATAATGGGGGAGGAATGTAATATCTTGAATTTTTGTTATGCTGAGCATACGACTAAGTAATAATTTGGGGTTATTTAGAGCAAAAATGGACGATTAAGGTGTGACCAACAGAAACATATTTGGAAGAAATGAATTATGATACCTCAAATTGGTTCATATTTCAGCTTAGGAGGACGATTTAGAATTTATTGGAATTGAATTGAATAATTTAAGATGTTGGTCAGGGGAAAATACTTTTGAAAAATAGTGAATTGTAGTACCGGAGCTGTTGAGAATAATAGAGTTGATAATATTCAAGGATATATTTGGTTTAGTAAAGAATGTGAATTATACACCGAAGTATAGGAGAATAAGTTGAGGTTTGGATAATTTGGAAAAATGGGTTATGTTTTAAGAATATAAATATATACATATATGTAACACCCCGACTTATTTAAGTTGTACAGTTATCGGGGTATTACCTGTACAATTATCAGGGTATTACCAAGGGCGTGCTAGAGCATTAAGTCTAGTGGTATTCCGTCACATTGTCCCTATATACACGATGTAATTAAGGGATGAAGAGGTAAGTAGGGCATTACGTTGCGGATTTATACATGTCATTTATGATGGTTATGCATGGGGAAAATATTACGAGATAGGAGTTACGTGATAAAATGCGAAGGAAGGCTATCCAGGGCATTTTCAAAAGCCTAAGGATGACACTGCGGATTCATTATGTCATCCGTAAGTGCATTACGCAGCTTCCTGTAGCATGGGATGCATCAAGGATGAAGATTTTCATCGTAAAGTGTTAGGAAGTCGACTTTTGAACGCCTGAGGATGACCTTGCGGACGAGAAGTGTCGCTGCAAGAGCTTTGCCCATCACCCTTTGCATGGGGATGACTCAGGATGACATTTCTCATCCTAACTTCACTAGAGTTGCAAACGAGGTTCCAGACAATGTGGACGCGAGATGCTTCGTCCACATCGAATTTGTTCTAACTTGGACAGTTTCGGACAAGTCCGGACGACTACGAATGAAGGGAGGCATCGTCTGATTGCCTCTGTCCATTTTATGGACACTTCCATAGGACACACCGAAGCTGCGTGCTCACATAATTTGGCATCCGAATGTTGCTTGCGAACGGTACGGACAGGATGGGGACGCATTCTCCAATCCAAAACCTCGTTTTAGCCTTGCAAACAAATGCGGACGAGACCTATGTGTCCGCACCCGTCCAAAATAGCCAAGAACCTACAAATAAAATAAGAAGAAAATGATGAAAAATCAAAGGAAATCGTAGGGTATCCGACAGACTCGACCATCAACCACCCTCATTGTAGAGTTGGTAACCTCCTCCTCCCCTATGGTGATGATGGTGTACCTTCTCCCCTTCCTAGGGAATAACCCATCTTCTCTTCCTTTCCTCTTCATTCATCCCATTTCCTGCGTGCAATCTAGAGAGGGAGAGGGAGTGGCTGAGAGGAGAGAGCTCCAGTGAGTTGTGTAGTTTAGTGAAAAGTGTAAGTGTTGTGTGTGAAGTGAGCTACGTGAGTAAAGTGAGGTGAGTTAGGAAGTTAGAGTTGTGAGCTGAAGTAGGGAGTTGCTGTGAGCTGCGCTGTCATACGTGAACTGAAGAATAGCTGTTCCTGAAATTTAGTGTCTTGAAATAGGTAAGAAAATAGGGGTGTCTTGGCCAAAGGAGGCCGTACACCACAAGTAAAGTGCGTGAGTTTACGTTGGTTTTTCTGAAATGCTTAATGTTAGCTGCTGTAAATATTTCTTATTTTAATGATAGTGTAGCTTAATTATGCTTTGTAGCATTCCTTGATTTCATTATTTCCTTGACTGATTTCATTGTTGGAATGAAGAATGATTTGAGGAGTATTTCCTTGATGATAATTTTGCCATGTTATTCCAAATTGTGTACTTGCTGGTGTGATTGTAGTAGTAGAAAACAACTTAATCTAAGCATGTTCAATGATAGTGATGATTAGGATGAGCATGTTTAATTAGGATGACCATTTAAATTAATTTAGTGTAGTTAGTTAATATATTGCCTATGTATAGTCTTGTTAACGAAGTTCAGTATGTTAATTGACTAATAAATTGACTAGTATGTGTAGACTGATTAACAAACATGTTTAAAATAATTACTAAAATGTTAGATTAACTAACTAGTGAATCCAATCAGCTAATTAGTATGCATGTTTGAATCAATTAGCAGAATGTTAATGTCCAGCATGTTAAGCATAATCAATAAGTATGTTAATTAGTAAGCATGCTTAATCCTTTCTTGGTATGAAATCAACTCGAGTATGAAATTAATTAGGATAGTAACTAGACCATTAAACATAACATGTTTAATTGATTAGAATAAAAGCATGCCTAATCAAGTAGAATAAGAATTACCAATTTATAAGCATTTTTCCGTTATTCGTTGTCTAAGCATATTCCGTTAACTGTTGTTTAAAGCATGTTTCCATGTTTAGTTTAGCTTAGTTTAATGAGCAAGTTTGGTTAATCATAATTAATAGCATGCTTCTTTACCGTCTATTTATTGCTCATTTACTTTCAATTACTGTTATTTATTATATGTGCAATTTAAATTATAGTTTACTTTCAATTATTTTTATTTAAATGCGTACTTCAATTACATAATCGATGCCTTACTTTACTAGAGAGTAGAATGATAAAGAAGATGAAAAGGGAATGAATGAAACGTGAATGAGTTCAGGGTTTCATTGACTAAGTGAATGAATGCTTTTATTGTCTTCTTGGTATTGGTTACGATCTCGCTTATAATTACATGTCCTTAGCATGTTATTTTCTGCTAAACCAAAGCATGATTAGTTAAGTAGGATAAAAGCATGTAATTAACCCATGAGCGTGTTAATTTACTTGGATAACTTATTAGAATAATTACCTAGAATAATAAATGTATGAACATATAAATGGACTAGGAAGTTTACTAGGATAATTAGCATGTTAATTCTTGTATTTAATATTATAAATATTCTCTGTTAGGCATTGTTCAATTATTGGTTTTCTTCATTGCTATGCATTTTCAATTCCTACAATTCCAATTACTTTTTTTTAATTTGCACTTCAATTATTATGAATGTTATGTTGTGAAGTATCATGCATCATACTAGGTTGAGAATGTATAAGCATGCATCATGTTAATAGAAACTAATAGGGAGTGCCATGAGGTGGTATGTACGCATGCATGAGTGAGGATAAATGATGAAAATGGGTAAAAACAGTAAGATAATTAAAGGTCCCTATGGTACCAGTAGCTTAACCCGACACTAGAACTAGGAAAAGAGTTAATAAGATATTAAAGGTTTCTGTGGTATCGTCAGCTTAGCCCGACACAGAAACTGGATAAGAAAATGATAACAATGGGAATATGAGGGCAGATGGGTAGCAAGTCTAGTCTGTAACAAGTCGAAGCCCCTCCCTGATTGGGAACAGGAGTTCTAGTTGCGAGTAAAAGGTTAGATCCGAGCACTATTCCATTATAAAGGAAATCCTCCAATTCCAGCTCGAAGAACGAGTACGAACGAACGACTTAAAGTAATGTAATAAAATGGTAAATGGCTAATGAAAGGATTGGTTTGGGTGTCCCCTATTCAAAAATGGATTAAAGAGTGTCATTCTTGCTTACTAAGCCTTTGGGCTTACAGTTGTTTGTGGTGTAGATGTAGGTACTGGTATAGAGTCAATGCAAGGACTTAGGAGTAACAAAGGAGGAACAATGATGAACAACAATATAAATAGTAGTGGATGATGGATTTGCACATGCGAGGGAGTTCGTGGCTAGCCAGACATATAAAAAGTTTAAGAGAGAAACTGTTTTAATTAAGTTAAGTTTTCAAAGTTGTAATTAAATCAAGTAGTAAGTTATATAAAAAGTAGTATTTCAATTGGTTGGTAATTCTTCCCTAAACAATTTGTTTACGCTTCCGCACAGTTTTAACTAAAATGATTTCATAACGCTTCCCCAACCTTTTATATCAATGGTTTAAATCATAGTGCTTCTGCATAGTTTTATTTATGGGGTTTTATAACAATTTTTATGAATGGTTGGTAACGGTCCTGTTTAGGCGCGCTCTGACTCATTCAAAAGACAAAAATTTCAAATTTTCTTGCATTTTCAAAGAATTATGAAAATCTGGGTTGTTACCATATATATGGTTGGAACATACATATTTAAGAGGAGTATCAAGTGGTTGATACATTGGAAAATGGCGATCGATCATCAACTAAAAGAATCGATCAATCGACATTAAAAAGCAGGCAATGTTCTGGATAATTGGCGATCCATCGTCCAAAGGAATCAATCGATTGGCATCATCGACTTGTAATTTGGAAGAAATAGTTAGTGGCTGATTGATGGAATTGGCGGTCGATCATGGTCATGGAAACGATCGACTAGCGATTTGGAAAGTCCACAAAAATGGAAACATTATCACTTAGAATTTTCTAGTTTGGATGTTGGATGCATTTGGAAGATGAACCGTCCATCCCCTTTGCCTTTTGATGCACCCCAAAGTCCTATCATCTGGACCCGAGCCAATAGGCTCATTGCTTATATAATTAGTTGCTATTTTGCAAGATTGAATAAACTTGAAGAACTTCAGCACGAACCAACACATGATGACAAGGAGGCTCCTAGACATTTAGTCACATTTTTGACCGGAGAAAATTAGGAATTAACTTCCATGGAAGCTTTGAGAACGGCCCAACCCAACAACCATGGATTTAGATAAGCCCACACATGTAATCAAATGGGTGGGTCCAAGTCCAATTGGAGAAGAAGAAAATGCCCACACTTGAAGTCCAAATTTAAAGTCCATATCCTCGGCACAATTGCTCTCATAAAATGTATTAGGTGGCCTTGGAATTACTAAAAGACTTTACAACTTCCTAGGTAAGCATTGTCTCAACAAAGAAGGATCAACAGATGGCAATTCATATTCCAAGATGCTCTTGTGGTTTTCTAGGCTTTTTTCATCTCCCTAGGTGATGAATCTTCCCTCTTTCTCATCCCCCTTCTTCTAAGTAATTAATGTTTGTCTTGGTTTGCTAATGACCTTTCCTCTTCCAAGGTGGTTGGTTATTAGTATCTACTTTATTACTTGCATTGTACCTTGGGTTCAAGATGGGTTATATATACCCCTTATAATTCAAAAAGGTAATCAACTTTGAATAAAAAAACTCTTGTGTTTAGTTTGTGAAATTCTTTCACTCTCTATTGCTATCCCTTATTTTGGTGAGTCATGTCCAAATTGAGTGTTCGTAGGTCTGGTGGGTCATATCCTAATCGAAGCTTGGTAAGTCATATCCAAGCTGGCACCATTTTTCTTGGTGAGTCATATCGAAGTGAAGTGTAAGTGTACATCAATTAACTTGATCCCTCAAGTTAATCCTCTCTCCATCAACTTAGTAGGGCGAGCTAATTCCATCAAGAATAAGTCTGAGCCTCCACCACGGGTCCCCCTTATTCCTTTGTTTGCTTTCGTACTCTTCCAAACCCCCGTTTGGAAAAACATCGATTAAAGATAGCCAATTGCCCAACAGCCATATTTTCTCTTTGTGCATTTTTGGGGGACATCATTTGGTATAAGAGCATCCAAATTTCTTGGTTTCCTTGCTTCTATTTTATTACTCTATTATTTGGAGAATTTAGTCTTCCCTTATGATGAAACAAGGCTACCAGTATGTGAGATATTACTGTAACGACCCGGGTTTTTATTTCCTTTAAAGTATCATGAAATTTAAAAATTTTATTTTTATAAGAACATTGGAAGGCTTTTCTTTCGTAAAACTCAATCGTTAATTTCTTTACTTAAAACCTCTTTATAAATTGAAGCAGAAGTAATAAAATTCTATTCGTTTCAGAACATAACTTAGTTATATTACAAAATCTTCTACCGTTCGTTTTCACTTAAATTTTTTAGCCCAGCTAGCCACAAGACTCGCGCATGCGAATCCTTGATCAACTGCTACAAATTTGTTCTCGTACATATAACTACATCACAGGGAAAACAATGAGCCTTACGCCTAGAAAGAATCGAAATGGATTGCAATGGTAATGCTTATGCATGATCATACAATGCATTATAGAGAAGAACCGTATCTTGTCTATTAACTTGGGCGATGGATACATCAATTTGTCACGTGGCTTAATCGTATTTCCAATGAGGAAACAAACCAATAGGGGTGTCACAACATGCCTTATTCCTACCCTTTTGTTTAACACATTGGGGATTTCTGTACAAGAGAAAGGGTGTACCTTAGGGTCCATGTGGCTTAATCGTACCTCACCGCCCCCTACGTTGGAGTAGGTACTTTAATAGGGGTGTCACCACAAATGGAGCGTCACCAATCCTCATGAATCCCCATTTGCCTATTTACATATATTGGGCATGTCATGCAATATGCTCACAATTTCAGAAACCCTAAGTATGATGCATGGATGTCAACTATAACTCACAAAATATGAAGATATAACAAAACAATATCAACTGTTCATGGACAGCAATTTAAAGACAAGGAGGGATCATCGATTAAGCTAAACATTCACTAGTAGTGTAATCTACAAGGGGTAACTCATGTGTATATGGCAGCGGTTTTGTTTCTCTAAACTAAACAGGACAGTATTTCCTTCACCTAATCACAATTCACATTAAGGAATAACATACAAACAAATCTACAACAAGTAGTCTTGTCTTTCTTAACCAAACTATAGCAAACCTACAAGCCAAGGTCATCTCTAGTTCTTTTTATTAATATGTCAATAAGGTTGCAAGCCTAAAATGGAAATCCAGAAACGACTAGTAGATAACTAATAATAGTAGGGAATTTATCATAGCAAATAGGCAAACATATTCATGATTTAGTATACAAATCCTAATAAATTGTAGTCATAAAAACACCCACTCATCAGTGGAACAATTTCCATGCAGCACTAACAACAACAATCTTACACATTGATGAAGCCTGGGAACGATTTTAATGTACTTATCAAACTAAAAAGTGTCATTATGAACTATTAAAAAATAAACTTATTCAAGTAGAAAGCAGGACCATTTCCTGTCATTTAACTCCCAATTCACAGTATAGTAATTTCCACAACCATATTCAATAATTCATATGAACAAACAACAGGGCAATCCAACCATGATAGATATCAACCAAACAAAATAGTCTCGCGATGTAGGGCCTCCTCTGGCCAAAATACATCCCAATTCTTACCTCAATATTGCCGCAGCCACGGCCAAAATCACAGCCTGTCAATTTCCCAAAGTTTCCCCTTATCAGAAAGCCACTCCTTAAATTCCTTCACTGTTGAAATCCAGAGCAGCTTCCTCTTCACTCTCCATGGTTGCAGCACCCAAGACAGGAATGGAGAGTTTAGCGTTGAACCACCAAGTCACCCATCGATTTAAAGGCAGCAAAGGACCCATGTGAAACTGGAAAAACTATACGTTTGCCCATTTCAATGAAGGAGGTCCAATAAGCTATGATCAAGTGGAAAGCTCCCAATCTTCTTGGGTGGAGAAAAAATTGTCGGGTCAGCTAGGGGAAATAAAACAGTTAAGCCCGAAACCAATAGGACCGAACCAATTCTGTCGATGCTAGTGACAACTATAGCCATGAACTTAACCAAAATGGCTCGACCAATGCCAATTCATCCATAATCGGAAGCTAGGAAGAAGAACACAGAACATAGACCATCGACTTACCTCCACCGACGATTTTATGCTCCAAAATCGACCCTGCGAGCAGTGGCGCAGCGAGCCCTAGCTAGTGATTCATCGTACCCGTTGCACAACGATGCCGCCCGATGCACGTTTATCCACTGTCTAGCGTACCGAGCCCGGGCTCGAGCTCTGCTAACCTCTCTCTCTCTCCCTCTTCGTCCTTCTTGTCCTCTCGGTCTCTCTCTCTCTCTCTCTATCTTGTCTCTTTCTCCTTAGCAAATCAAGGGCACTTAATTTCTTCTCTCCCCTTTCTCATTTTGTCTTCTACCCGAACCAGCAAGGCATGAACCGTTTCAGCACTCAGTCCTATATTCTATTATTTTAAATCCCTCATTTAATCTTCACATAATATTTACTTAATTTTCAATTAATTACTCTCCTACATTTTAATCCCAAATTAATCCATTATTTATTTTCCTCCTTTTTAATTAAAACCGAGCCACATAATTTTTTCCAGACTTAGCCGAACCAAACCGGTTCAATCCATATTTTCCCCTTGGTTTAAATCTATTTTTTGGACTAGGGAAGGTATTTGCGCCTTCGTTCACATTCATCCGAAAAGTTGACAAAATTGGATAGATTCAAATGTTACTAGTTCGCCTTCGTCCACCTATGTCCCGACTCGTCTGTAAACTCATTTTGCAGACAGGGGATGAATTCGAACACAATTTGCCATCCCGTCTCGTCCGAAAATGTAGGGAATGACCAGAATGTGTATTTGGACGAGGCACCTTGACCCCAGCATCGTCCGCACCTGACCGAAATGTGTACAAATACAAATCTGTGATAATTTTTTCATTCAAATATACTCCAAAATATTTCTTCAAAATTTATCCTAATTATCAATAAATAAATTCTCAAAAATTATATGATAACGAATAAGTTCTTGGTAATACCCCACTTACATTCTAATTTATCCTTATTAAATTCCAATATAAGGGTCGGGGTATTACATTCCTCCCTCCTTATATAAATTTTGTCCTCAAAATTTGTTCAACGTAACCATTTCTTCGATATACGACTTAACACAACTTCTCGTATTATACAGCTACACAAAACTCCCTAAAAATTGCATGACTTCTATGTCAGCGAAACACAAAGACTTAGCCAAAATAATATTTCACACCTATGTTATCGAATTACCAACTTCATTTGTCGTAAAAGAAAAACATTTGTACAAATTTCTTTCTTTCCCATTAGATAATTCGTGTCAAATCACTGAAACGTGAACAACTTTATTGTATTTTAAAGATATTTATGCTCAAAAATATCTTTCTTACTCACTAAACTCCCCAATCATTCACATCATTCACACGGAAAACGCTCTTGGGATAACCATTTCATATTTCCTAAGTCACAACTGGCCAATCTTTGAGAAAAGAGTCACTTTCATTTTACTTAAAACATTGCTTCAAACTCGCAAAACATCTTTTGAATTAATTCCCTTCATTACTTTCCCATTACTCTTCTCAAATTCCATGACTTAGAACTTAGCACATGTAAGTTTTCTCTAAAATTAAATTTTTTTTTTGACGTAGTGTACCCAAATATGCTCTTTACAATTTGGATCCATCCGTCCGAGCTTGTTGGATCATAAACTTCTCCATCAAACTATAGTGCCTTTAGTCGTTGAAGCCATTAGCACTTAAAATCGTTGGGAATCGTACGTTAATGATTTCTTCATTCCATAGGTCGAATCTGATGTATTGATACCCTAGTTAGTTTATTGACCATTTCATTTATTAGATCCTTGTTCCGTCACCCTTTCAATTTCTGTTTCTATTTTCGTATCCTATCCGTATCTGTTTCTGTTCCCGGAAATTCATTTATCTATCCTTGTCCATTTCTGTTTCTCTTGTGAACAATAAAACCTTAATCAATTATTTATTAACCTCAACAATTCCTCCAATTAAATCCAATAGCAACAGATTCAGAGTATCAATAAATTCCATCCAACAATTCTCCCGGTAGACCAATCATCAATATGTTCGGAGTACCGACTTAGCGGATCTTCAAACCTCGGTTTTACCGTAGCACTGGTAAACCTTATATATGATAGACTTCCAATTCCAACTTAAAATAGACACTAAATCATTCCAAATCATATATTTCAAACATCCAATCAGAGTCGATCATTAATGTTGTCTATGCATGGTTAAATAGTGTGTCACCTAAAGTCTTAGACAGATCCTTTATCCTATAATTTAACTAAGCGCGTATCATGTTCTCTCTCTATTTTAAGGAAATCTCTTGGATCCATAAATCAAAATCTTTAGACCTAGCAGTTTCAAAATTCATCAATTTACAAGGAGCAAATTGAAATATGACTTAGAGGTAGTAATTAACTCATTACACATACGGACTCCCCAGCCATTTTCTAAGTTGCAACATTCCTCCATATCTTACACCTTTATAAATCTTTATCTTAAGTCATTGCATAAACTAGTATGACTTATGCCATTATTGTGCACACAATTTAAGGCAACCGTGATAGTGCTCCAACTTTTTCTCATCTCGAATTTATCCACAACTTCCACAAGGTTACACCACTTTTGCTTTTGAAACATTCCATGCATGTTCTTCTATTGTCATTCTAACCTTATCGCAAGCAAGTCGCTGCATCCTTCTCTCCAAAAGCACTGTGTAGTTGATCCTTCTCTCCAAGTATCCTACTTAACGACATAGTATTCTTGTTGTACTTGTACTTCGTTTCATCCAGATTTTCATTTTATTTGAAAGCTTCTCCACAACAGTATTTCTATTTTCAATTTTTTCATTGCCAATGTTAGTGCAATTCATGAAACCATTCCAATCACCATTAATTTCAAGAGCCGCCATCATAATGTGAGTCTTTTCTCACCAAAATGTATGAACTTCTAAAGGCCTATGTTTAACATAACTTTTCAACTAGTATCCAGATTCATGTAATGATACCAAATTTTTTTGTTGTCATCAATATCTACTGTAACAAAAAAGCTTGTATCCAAATTGTCCTGCCTTTTTATCTTACAGTATAACCGATTCCTGCCATATGACCAACTTGATAGCATCCCAATCATCATTTCGTACTAGAAATACTAATCTTACTTATCTATCCCCATTTTCCTTGGCATCATTCAAAGTGGAAAACACCCTTGATGTAACCATTTTTTCGTTTCTTAGGCCCAAATCAGATGATTGGACTTTTTTTTTTCAATTTCCAGATCATGACAAAATCTAACCTATGCAGAAAACAACAACTAATCAATCCATTGTTTTAAACTAAAGAGATTTATTATCCTAATTTAGCGTAGGTTCTTAGCTTTACCAAGTGGGTAGTGATCACGGAATCAAATACTGAATTTATTTGCTATTGAAGGTCCAAAACACTCTTTCTAATCACTTGGCTAACTAATTATTGTCCTTGTAATTTAGCTTAGTCACTAAACCTCAATGTTCTTCATTCTCATAACCAATCTACCCTCTTATCTAATTCCTTGTAGTGTAGACGACCTAGCCAAATTGTCTAGTGCACGGACAATTTGCTTTCACTTATCCCCTTTCCATTTAATAAAAATTTGGGCAAACTCTCCCCTGTTTCTTTACTCCCCCAAAGCTACATCCATACATCCTACAAGCAAACCCAAACAGCTCAAGAAAAGTCCAATATCCATTAAGTAAAATTTATAGGGAAACCATTCAACCATCCTTTTTGGACTAGTTCTACGGACATACCTTGAACATAGTGTGATACACCTTCGAGTCTACCATTTGAAATTACAAACTTTGTCACACGTTCCCCAACAATTCAAAATATAACACATAAAATAGTTAGTCATGGTTAGGTCTACTAGTCCCACCATCGGTTCCTACTGGGAGAAAACTTTCTTCAATTCTTCTTTCCTCTCATCGGACAAAAAAAGGCATCTCCTGACCACTTGTGTAGTCCTCTTACACTTGAAATATTATCCCAATCCTGCCCAACATGTTCAAACATGACTCTTGGTACATCATGGATACAGTTCCTTCTGTTGTGTCACCCCAGTGGGCCCCCCAGCAACATTCTCTTTTTGAAGGCCTTTCTGCTTTCCCTGCTGATTCTCATCCGATAAGGATTTCTCAGTTTCTTTTTTAGTAGCTGGTTCACCTTCTTCCTTTGGTAATGGTTGTAGGTCTTCTACGAACTTCTAGTTGAATTTCTTAAATTCTCCCACCAGCTTTTCAATAAATTGTAACTAGCACTCCATATGCTCAACAAACTGGCTAATGACATCACCCCCATTTTTGCCCTTTTTTTCCATATTATCCCTTCATAATCATTTGCAAATATCCAAAACAATTATACGATAGAAAAATATAGTACAAAGCGTACTTACAGTTAATGAAGTATTTCCACGTCGAAGATTGTGCTAGTGGGCAGTATACAAAATCGATTTTAAAACACAATCTCTCTGATACCAACTGTAACAACCCAAGTTTTTATTTCATTTAAAAATATCATGAAATTTAGTATTTTTCTTTCAATAAGAACATTGGAAGACTTTTCTTTCATAAATCCCGATCGTTAATTTCTTTACTTAAAACCTTTTTATAAGTTGCAGCGGAAGTAATAAAATTCTTTTCGTTTAAGAACATAACTTAATTATATTATAAAATCTTCTACCATTCATTTTCACTTAACTTCTTTTAGCCCAGTCTTCGACAAGACTTGCGCGTGTGAATCCTTCATCAATTGCTGTAAATCTATTCTCGTACATATACCTACATCACGGAGTAAACAATGAGCCTGACGCCCAACAAGAATCAAAATTGAGTGCAAATGCTAATGCTTATGCATAATCATACAACGCATTATAGAGAAGAACCATATCTTTTCTGTTAACCTGGACGATGGATACGTCAATTGTTCATGTGGCTTACCCATATTTCCAATAAGAAAACACACCAATAGGGGTGTCACCACGTGCCGTACCCATACAATTTTGTTGAAGACATTGAGGATTTCTGTAAAAGATAAAGGGTGAACCTTAGGGTTCATTTGGCTTAACCGTACCTCATCGCCCCCTACATGGGTGTACGTACTCCAATAGGGGTGTCACTACAAATAGACCGTCACTAATCCTCCTGAACCACCACATGCCTATTTATATATATTGGGCATGTCATGCAATATGCCCACAATTTCATAAACCCTAAGTATGATGCATGGATGTCAAGTATAGCTCACATAATATGAAGAGATTACACAATAATATCAACCATTCATGGGGAGAAATTGAAAGACAAGAAGGGATCATCGATTAACCTAAACATTCACTAGCAGTGTAATCTACAAGGGTTAACTCATGTCTATATGGTAGCGGTTTTGTTTCTATAAACTACACAAAACAGTATTTCGTTCACCTAATCACAATTGACATTAAGGAATAACAAACAAAAAAATCTCCAACAAGTAGTCTTGGATTTCTTAACCAAACTATAGCAAACCTACCAGCGAAGGTCATCTCTAGCTCCTTTTATTAATATGTCTGTAAGGTTGCAATCCTAAAATTGAAATCCAAAAATGATTAATCAATAACTAATAATAGCCAGGAATTTCTCACAGCAAATAGGCCAACATATTCATGATTCAGGATATAAATCTTATTAAATGGCAGTCACAAAAACATCCACTTATCAGTGGAACAATTTCCATGCAGCACTAACAACAACAATCTTACACATTCATGAAGTCTGGGAATGATTTTAATGTACTTCTCAAACTAACAAAGGGTCATAATGAATAGTTAACAAATAAACATATTAAACCAGAATGCAGGACCATTTCCTGTCATTTAACTCATGATTCATAGTACAGTAATTTCAACAACCAAATTCAATCATTCTTATTAACACACAACAGGGCAATCCAACCTTGACAGAAATCAACCAAACAAAACAGTCCTGTGATGTAGGGCATCGACTGGCCAACATACATCCCAATCCTTACCTTAATATCGCAGCAGCCAAGGCCACAGTCATAGCCTGTTGATTTCCCAACGTTTCCCCATAATGGAAAGCCACTCTAAAAATTCCTTCGATCTATAGTAGCTTCCTCTTCACTCTCCACGGTTGTAGCACCAAAAACCGTGAATGGAAAGTGCAGCCTTGAACTACCAAGTCACCCATCGATTTAAAGGCAGCAGAGGACCCATGTGAAATTGGAGAAATTGGATGTTTGCCCATTTCAATGGCGGAGGTGTAATAAGAGATGGCCAAGTGGAAAGCTCCCAATCTTCTTGGCGGAGGAAGAAATCGTCGGGTTTGCCAGGTGAAATGAAATGGTTATGCCCAGAACCAACAGGACTAGACCAATTCTCTTGACACCAGCCTCATCCATAGCATCCACTTTGCTGAAACACCACTGCCAATGCCAATTCATCCATAATCAAAAGCCAAAAAGAAGAACACAGAACATAAATGATCGACTTACCTCCACCGACGATTCATAGCTTCAAAATCGACCTTACGAACTCTGGTACACCGAGCCCTAGCTCATGATTTTTTGTACCCGCTACATAGCAACGCCGTTCGATGCACGTCCATCTGCCGGCCAGTACAAGCCCTCTCTCTCTCTTTGTCGTTGTCGTCCTCTCAGTCTCTCTCCCTCTGTCTTTCTCTCTATCTCTCTCCCTCTCTGTGTGTCTCTTTCTCTCTCCCTTTCATCTCTTTCTCTTCAGCAAATCAAGGGCACTTAATTTCTTCTCTCCCCTTTCTTATTTTTTCTTCCAGCCGATCTAGCAAGGCATGAACTAGTTCAACATTCCATCCTAATTTCTATTATTTTAAATCCCTCATTTAATCTTCACATAATATTTATTTAATTTTCAATTAATTGCTCTCCTAAATTTTAATCCCAAATTAATCCATTATTTATTTTACTCCTATTTAATTAAAATTGAGCCACATAATTGTTTCCAGACCGAGCCCAACCAAACCGGTTCACTCCATATTTCTCCCTCTGTTTAAATCTATTTTTAGGACGAGGGAAGGCATCTGCCCCTTCTTCCACATTCATTCAAAAAGTCAAAAAATTTGGACAGATTCAAACGTCACTCGTCCGCCTGCGTCCTAACTCGTCTGAAAACTCATTTTGTTGACAAGGGATGAATTCAGATGCCATTTGTCATCATGGCTCGTCCCAAAATGCAGGGAATGACAAGAATGTGTTTTTGGACGAGGCACCTTCACCCAGCATCGTCCGCACCTGACCGAAATGTGTAAAAATGCAAATCCGTGATAATTGTTTCATTTAAATATAGTCCAAAATATTTCTTCCAAAAATTGGCGTCTATCCCAATTTTTTGCGATTCATTCCTTGTCGAAGACTATTTGGATTGGGAAGGCGAGGTTGACAAAATCTTTCTATGGCTGTGTTTTTTAAAAAGGAGCGCAGGAAAAGTTATTTCTTCAAAGCTTCGAGGAAGACCTTCAAGATGGTGGGCCAAACTAATTTCTTAGTGAAAAGAAAACGGAGAAGAAGACATCAACACGTGGCATTTGATGAAGAAATACTTAAGGAGAAAATTTGCTCCATCCACAAAGAGATTTTCTAAGAGTCAATGATCGTAGTTTCAGGAGTTAAAAGCCATTTTCAATAAGGTCAGTCAAATAATGGACAGCATGAGTGATAATCTAGCATTGATACAAAATTCTAAATGTTCTTCCAACTTACAAGCTGAGACTCATATTGAGGTTGTAGAAGATTCCGAAAGGTCAAAGAAGAATATCCTAGAAGAGGTTATAATTTTGAAAGAAGGGCTGCTTCATGAATGGGTTTGTAAAGATAACTCCTTGTCAGCAACTAACAAGAAGAAAAGCTTGTGGAGGTGGTCATATTACTTGAAGAAGGACCACTGCTATCTTTTGATTTCCCAAGCATGAAGCAGAATTGTCTGAAGAAGAATGCTCTTAGTTGGAAGACCTTGTTGACAAGAATGATTCCTCGGTACTTATTCTTAAAGAAAAGAAAGTACACACGAAAGAATGTTGTAAACAAGAGGAGCATGTTCTCCTACGTTGTTCGGTCCCAGCAGCTCTCCAAATTCACAGACTTGGAGTTCCAAAAGAGCAAAGCTTCCAGGACCAACAAGTAAATGTTGTGGATAAAGATGCTGATTTGAATTGTGGGATAGTCAATTTTTAATGTTTTGATTGAAGACTAAGTTTATTCCACTTTACTACCAATGCTCTCTTTCGTTGTTGTCTTGTATGAGCAAAACTTTCCAATCCAACCTATGCCAAGAAGATATGGCCAACACAATATGAAAGAAGGAACACATGGTGTCAAACCAAATTATCAATTTGTTCCAAGAGGAGGAACATCAGAGAAGATAGAAGTGGAAGACTCCCTAGATTTGAGGAAAATCTTTTTCAACCCCGAGAGTATGATGCACCGCAAGGTCCTATTATCTGGACTCGAGGCAATTGGCTCATTCCTTATATAATTAGTTGCTATTTTATAGGATTGAATAAACTAGAAGAACTTGAGCTCGAACCAACACATGATGACAAGAAGGCTCCTAGACATTTAGTCACATTTTTGACCAAGGACAGTTAGGAATTCACTTCCATGGAAGCTTGGAGACCGGCTCAATAACCATGGACTTAAATAAGCCCATAAACGTAATCAAATGGGTGGGACCAAGTCCAATTGGAGAAGAAGAGAAAGCCCACAAATTTCAAGTCCATATCCTTGGCCAAATTGCTCTCCTTAAATATATTAGGTGGCCTTGGAATTACTAAAAGACTTTACATCTTCCTAGGTAAGCCTTGTCTCACCAAAGAAGGATATAGAGATGGCAATTCATATTCCAATATGCTCTTTTGGTTTTCTAGGCTCTTTTCATCTCCCTAAGTGATGAATCTTCCCTCTTTCTCATCCCCTTTGTTCTAAGAAATTAATGTTTGTCTTGGTTTGCTAATGACCTTTCCTCTTCCTAGGTGGTTGGTTATTAGTATCTATTTTATTACTTGCATTGTAACTTGTGTCCAAGATGGGTTATATATACCCCCCTTAGTAATTCAAAAAGGTAAAAAACTTTGTATCAAAAACTCTTGTGTTTAGTTTGTGAAGTTCTTTCACACTATGTTGCTATCCCTTATTTTGGTGAGTCATATCCAAATTGAGTGTTAGTAGGTTTGGTGAGTCATATCCAATCCGTAGCTTGGTGAGTCATATCCAAGCTAGCCTCCATTTTTCTTGGTGAGTCATATCCAAGTGAAGTGTGAGTATACATCAATTAACTTGATCCCTCAAGTTAATCCTCTTTCCATCAACATAACAAGGGGAGCTAAGTCCATTCCATCAAGAATAAGTTTGAGCCACCCCCACGGGTCTCCTTTTTTCCTTTGTTCGCTTCTGCACTCTTCCAAACCCCCATTTGGAAACACATCAATTGAAGATAACCAATTGCCCAACACCCTTATTTTGTCTTTGTGTATTTTGGTGAACATCACCATTAATCTTCAGTGGGATGCTGAAGAGAAGTTGGTTGTGTCCTATAAATAGAGAGAGAATGGAACGAGAGACTAGCAGAGAAGAAAAACCGTGAGTGAGGCCAAGAGGGTTATGTGATTTTGGGAAAGAAACAGTGGGGAAGTTCTGGAGTTTTTGAGTGAGAGTCTTTAAGTTTTGAGAGAAGGAGAAATAGTTTAATGAGAGAGATAGAGAGCTGAGAGGGTTTTCGAAGAAAGGAGAACGTGAGGAAAGGAGGATTTTCATCTTTTTGTCTTTTGGATTCTTCATGTTCTCGAGTTCTTCAAGTATGGTTCTTCTGCCATGTTTTTTAAATAATCTTGATGAAATACTGTCAATCAAGAATGAAGATGAGAATATGTGGGATTGATTATTATTTTTCTAAGTTGGATTTTGTTAGAGTTGTTCGGTTAGATCAATCTACTGAATTTTTATCAATGACTTTTGTAGGAATATGGTTATTGTTTTCACAAATTGAGATAGTGCTCTTTCCTGCAATTCTTCTAAACATTTGGATAAACTGTGTTGGTTTATTATTTTGTCCAAATGAAATGCTAGGGAGAAAACATGAAAATGAGTTCTAGTTTCTGTACTGCTTTTTTGATGAACATGTGAGGGTCATGTTTTATAATTGGATTTGATTAAGTTTTGCATTTGTTGCTTTGTTAAGTATGGTGAAATAAAGGTGCGCTATTCATTGTGTTTTGGATCTCTATTGCATGTATTGCTTTAGTAGGAAAATAATGTTTGAATAAAGGCTATAATATACATGAAAAGGCATTAATCGATCCAGTGGGAATAAACTGTTAAGTGGTTTGACTTGTTGTTGTCCTTTATGTTTGAGGTGTTGGAAATAATAAAATGAATAAGTGGATAATTGGGTACTTACTACTGATAGTTAGGAATTGGGGACTCTGTTGCTTGAGGATTATTATTGATACTAATATGCTTAATTATGAATAAGTATTAGGGAGAAGAAACTTTAGGTGCTATCTCTTTCAAGCTAAGGACTCCAAGCAAGTGGTACTGAATGTGTTTTGTCCGAAAGGACCTACATCAAGGGAATTAGGGTTTGTTTGATGCTTGCATTTTATTTGATGTATTGTTGTTATATCTTTGGTGTGAATTGTATGTTTATTAGTTCTTAGTTCAGTTCCTTATTGAAGAAAAGATCATGTTTTAAGGATACGTTGGATAGGCATGTTAGATAGAATTGTATCCTTGCATCATTGTTTTCCTAATGTATACAAAATTGAATAAACATAATCAAACCTAAAGTATAGGAAAAATGAATAAACGTAAAAAGGAATAGAGAGATGTGTGTGCTCTTGAGTTAGTCGCCTAGGTGTGTACCACAGGATGGACGCCTTGTGGGTAAGCCGCTCTACATTGTCAAGTTGACATCTCTAACACTAGTATGGGTAACTGGAACTAAATGAAAATAGAACATGAACATAATGAAACAGAATAAACGTAAATAGCTATTTTTGTGGTCCGGTTGGTTACGCCCGACACAGAAACCAAAGACAAATAAATAGCTATTTGTGTGGTCCGGTTGGTTAATCTCGACATAAAAAACAAAAGAAATCACAGTAAAAGGCAAAAGCAACTAATATGTAAATGAAAATGAAATGGAAAATAGAAAACTTCATACAGACTTTATAAGTTGCATGTGTGTTTCATGTTTTATGTTTATATCATTTACTGAGCTATAGGCTCACAGTTAGATCCTGTGATGTAGGTAAGGAGGCAATAATTAGATAATGCTCGTTGAGGACGCAACTGATGGAGTATTGCCGGGTTGGACGTTTGTGTTGTTGGTAGATTGACTTTTGGGGTTATGGCTCAGGGAAATGGAATAAGCGTAATTAAATGTTTTAAATGTTTTCAAATTACTTTCTAGTGTTTAAGGGCTTCAAACTGTTTTAACTTAATGTTTTACTAGTGCTAATTTAAATAGCTTTTAAGCTGCTAGTTTATGGTATTTAAATGTAAATGACTTCTCCATTTTGTTTACTCTGAGTTTTATATGGTTAAGACTTCCACTTTGTTTTACTCTTGTATTCCCTCAAAAGTGTTTTAAAAAGATCGAAAAGTTTTATATGGTAAAAAGGTTAAAGGATATTACACATTTGACAGTCGAGGCTACATCCATGTTTTCTCCTTTTTATTCCAACAACCATCATCCTTCCAGCATAGAATCTTCTGTTTCTGTGGGGACATATTTTCCTCTTTGTAATCCTCATCTCCAGCCTTTCACGACATTTTTTCTTCTTTTTTTTCAACATTTCTCTTTTCATTCGATTAACTTCACATTTTTTCTACACACACACTCCAACTTTCATCCTAAAAATTAAAACTTCCTAAGCCAATAACAACCCACATTAAAATCCCTTAATTCTTATTTAAATTCTATAATTCATAGACTAATATATTTTACCAATAAATCAACTGATAAATATTCCTTGCATTGTACAATATACTCATTTAATTATAAATGTAGCCAAAAGGAAATTTGGGTCATTACATGTTCTAAGGAATGTAGATGAAATGTTTTCATGTAATGATATGTTCTTTTGCATGTAGATGATATGTTTTCATGCATGAGTTTACATGTAAGAAAGATAAGAGATGAAAGAAAATTATGTAAATAGGAAGTGAGTGAGCCTTGGAGGTTGTCTAGTGATGATAGCCTGTGAAGTTTATTTTGTTAAAAAAGAGCGAGCTTTCATGATTTTAATAGTAAGGTTGTATGGACAATCTAAGAACTTAATATTTTGGATTTTAAGCTAAGAATTTTATAAGTGGACTTCTATATATTGTGGAATTTTTTGTTGTGTTTTACCATGATAATTATTTAATTTGTATTTCATAAGTAAAATAATGATTTATATACTTTAACATTTCATGTTTTGATAAAACAAAAAGATATATTTAAGAAAAAACTTAGAAATCTTGGTCACTACATAAAGAATCAAAGAAGAATTAACAAAAACTGTTGAGCGAGAAATCTATTAGTCATTGCAGTATTCTGAACGTAGTATTGTTGTGGCATCGTGTGTCCAACGGATTGATTTTATCGAAATCATATAATGAAGCCTATGAACTAATAGAAAAAATAGCTATCAATAATTATTAGTGGCCATCTGAGAGAGCACGGTTAAGGAAACGTGTTGTTGGAGTCCACGAATTTGATCCCTTTACTACCCTTATTGCTCAAGTATCCTTGATTGAGAATACTATCAAATTAATGGGCATGTCATCTAATTCAAGAGCAAGGGAAGTATTGTGCAACTTTTGCGGAGAACCACACAATAATAATTTGTGCCCATCGAACCCAAAGTCAATAAATTATGTGAGTTACAACAAAAATAATAATTCATATTCAAATAACTACAATCGAGGTTGGAGACAACACCCAAATTTCTAATGGAGTACACAACTATGAAACTCGATGCCTAGCACAACTCAAAATAGGTCAAGAATTTCACATCCTCCAGGATTTGTACACACATCCTCTAGGATTTGTACAACAACATCAAATTTAATCTCAGCAATCAAATTCACAACAAAATAAAAAAACTAGACATAGCTACCAATCTCATAGCAGTTTGTAAGAGAATATGTCATGAAGAATGATAAACTCATGTAAAATCTCATAGCATCTATAAAAAATTTAGAGAACCAAATCGGATAGATTGCTGAAGCACTGAATAATAGATCACCAAGAAGTTTGCTAAGTGATATAGAAATACCACAAAGTGAAACCATTGGAAAGCCAAGGAAGGCATTGGAAGAAGCGTCTGAGGATCAAACTTAATTACTATTGAAGGGTTAAAACCTTTTCTATGCTATTTATTTTTTAAAATACATCATACATAAAAATCATGTCTTGTAAATCATACACAGTGGAAGTCTTTAAAATAAATCTTTTTTAAATTCAACGTAGCAAACCCCAGTATAACTAATAATAAATTATTTCAAACTAAAATCCAATTGATTAAAAACATAATTAAAATATAAAATCTATCTTTTTAATTTTTTTTTCTTTAAATCATCACCCATGGGTCAACTTCTCTTCTACAACGCTTTAGCTCACCCATGAGAATTCATCTTCAATTGTGCTATCAATTGTTCTCATCCTCTAGTTCCTTAGTAATTCCATCATTACCTAAATCACAAAGTTCAAACTATGAGCCTAACACTCAATAAGAGATGTACAACATAATATGAGTATGCAATGTATTTTCGTTAAAACATGCCTCTTTGTTCTTTCTTTTTTCTTTTCTTTTCTTTTCTTTTCTTTTAACAACTTCACAACCTTTGTTGAGATTATTATAAAAATAGTAAGCATGACTATGGGAAACACACTATTAAATCTCATGCACTTCGGCAAAATTTTCCCTTACCTGGACCTTTGTTAGTGTTGCACACTCAATGCACAACCACCTGGTAAACTTCAACCAAGCCCTGGCATAACCAAGCGAACAAGCTTATCCCCCCATAGGACCAACCATTGGAACAACCTTTCCTCAACCCTTTGTATTCTTTCTTATGTATCTTAAATTCTTTTTCTATCTTTCTTACATGAAAACATATGCATGTAAACCATTTTCGTTCTTTTCTTAAAAAACACAATGTGTAGAACATACATAATACATGATAATAGTCTAAATTACATGAACATACAACAATAAGCATATCTTCAAGTCAATAAACGTAACAAATTAACCACTAGTATCATCAAACATGCATTAAACAATCAAAGCATCTCCAAAATTGTTAACTTTCTAACCTAATCACACATGTCTTAATTAAAAAATTCATAAATGTAGTCAACATATCCTTGAACATATGTAACACCCCAATGTTTCTATAGTTACACAAAAGAAGTCTATATATATTTATTCATTTTTAATAGTTCAAGTCTGTCAAATAGGTGTCCAAGTTCATAATTCAGTTTGATTCTTATAATTTAGAACAATTCAATTGTTCTATTCTGTTAACATTCATTCATATTTTTTATTCAAAAAGTCAATGATTCTGTCACTACAAATGGGTAATAGGTTTTGTAAATATCAACATATAAGTTCAAAGTCCATTTCATTCATAAACCCATATTTCTAGTTCTACCTCTTTACATAAGTTACATTTCATAAACCATTTGCCTCCTGAAGTAACTGTCTTGACAAGACACGAGTGCAACCATTCAAGATCTTCTGCATGACTTTATTCTTCAAAACTCTCGTTCATTGCTTCTCTATTTATAGACCTCCAACAAGGACTCTTCACTTGCCAGAATATAGAAGGCCACTTGATGCAATATTTATTTACTCACGCAGACGTTTAGATAACCAACGTCTGCCAAATTTATTTGTAAAACTTTTTGTTTTCCTGCCGGTCGATCAACCACCAAGATCGACCGCTATCACCAAATGTCAATTTTTTGCTTAATTCTCCAGATTGTGTAAATGCACACGTTATTTCCTTAACGTGACAATTACGGACATATGTCAACCTATATATATATATATTGCAACCCTAATCTAAGGTCTTAGTTGTAATATTCTTCGTAACTTTGATCACTTCCAAAACTAAATATGGACATAATTCGAGCAACATAATTCACTTATTCCAAAATACATTTCTTTGGACCAATATTTCTAAACAGTCCAATTCTACTCCTATCGTCCCAATTTATCACATAAGCCTTGTGTTTAGCTTAACAAAAATTCAGTATATTACATCCCTTCCCCCTTATATAATTTTGTCCTCAAAATTCGTCTAACGTACATAACTTCATGAATGTTCAATATACTAATTTGTAGCATGAAGTACCCAAAATATAATTGTTCAACTTTAATATTTCATAATCCTTTTTAAAGGACATAATGTTTCCACTTCTCAAAACCTAAATACTACTTACATCAAAGTCCTTTGATCTTTATTCCTAACCACTGCAAGAGAAAAAGTCTTTGCTAAATTCTCTTTCCTCTCATCCGACAGTGTATGACAATTTATGCAATATGTCCAACTTTATTACATCAAAAACTTCGCCCAGATCTAGTCATACAATCCCCCCTGATGACTTTTCTTACACTTCAGCATTGAATGACTCATGAATTCCAACTTTATTTCTAAGGCTTTTGCTATAATGTCCGTATAAGGTATCCCTTGAGTACCCGAAATTTACACACCCTGAATAATATCGAACATGAGTCTAAGAACAAATTTGTGAACCTTTTTGGTGCAGTTATAGTACTCATCCTAGAAGATTTCCTTAAATCTTTCCCACTCATTGATCACTATCCAATACCAGCTCTACATTCATCATAAAGTTTCTTGTTACACCATCAGCACGATCCAACATGAAAATTTCCAATCAAAGCTACATCAATTTCATCATGTGTACTTTTATCATTTTCAAACCTATTTTCATTGTCAAATGTCCGATTTGTTCCTTTCCCAATTTTATGCCTATCTACTTGTGGTTGAGTTTGTCTATTTTTTTTAGCTTCCAATCCATTTCCCTCTATCTAATAACTAGCATCTTCACTTCATTAATCTCTAAAGCTTTTGATACTATCCTAGAGTATGACATGTCTTCAGTATCATATATCTTAATTTCTTGATATATTTTGGCAAGTCTTCAGTATCATATATCCTAGAGTATGGCACGTCTTCAGTATTATACCCAAAATATAATTGTTCATATCTTAATCTTCTTTGAGCCATCAGTTGTTGGTTTCTCAGTTCTTCCAATTCCCTACACCATTCCTAAAACAACAAAAAATGGCACTTCAATGCTTCTTCCACTCCACCAATCATTGCATCTCTTGACTCTATATTCTGAATGGCTTTCCCATCCATTTTGTAAGGCAGAGATTACTTTCACTATGGTATACCTATTTATCTACCCTATTCTTAAAATTAAAACTTTTATTTTATCTATACATCTTTTTCTCCTAGTTTCCCTTGTCTTTCTATTTTCCTACAATAGTGTTGTACTAGTTTGTTCAAAGCATTAGACTAGTTGTCCTACGAGAATTATATCAGGAAGCACCTCGACATATTACATTCTTTATTCTAGCCTATAGTCCAGAAAACCTATAATCTATGCATAACACAAAACCTCTAATCTATATATATAACACAAGTAACAAAATCTATCTACTTATTGATGCACCCCAAGGTCCTATCATCCAGACCCGAGGCAATAGGCTTATTGTTTATATAATTACTTACTATTTTGCAGGATTGAATAAACTAGAATAACTAGAGCACGAACCAATGCAAGATGACAATGATGCTCCTCGACATTTAATCACATTTTGACCAAAGACAATTAGGAATTCACTTCCATGGAAGCTTGGAGAATGGCCCAACAACCATGGATTTATATAAGCCCACTGATGTGCCCCAAATTCTGTCACTTGAGCCCGAGCCAGGGGCTCCTTTATTTCTAACTTTTTTATTTGTTTTGTAGGTGTTTCTTTTCTATCCAATTTGGAGGAAAGTTTTATTCAATGTCACAAAGAGGATTTGGTGTTTTGGACTAGTGGATATCATGCAATCATAGAAGAAAATTAGGAGCTGTCCAATTCCACCTAGAATCTGAGCAGCAGACGTTCAAGGGCTATTTGAACAATCAGGACGGCATCGTTTCAACTTTTGTCCTTCATACGAATTGTAGCCAACAGACGGAGCTTTCCACTGAGCTCTTTAACGTTATATTTGGCTTTCATTTGCTATGCCAAATGTACGTTTTACAGAGTCTAAAAATCCCTCTTGGGATTATTGTTTTTGTGTAAGTCAAGTCTATTTGTTTAAGTCAGGGACATTTTGGTCTTTTTCCTTTATTGTAAAACTCTTAGGGTTTTATAAGCCCTCCATTGCTGAATGAAAACTTGATTTGGAATTGAAGAGATTTTGTGTGTCTTGAAGAAGCATTGTCGCGGCATCCCCCTCCCCTTAGCGCCATCCTCCTCCATCACCCAAGCAAGGGTTTCTTGAAGCTTCTCAACCTTGCAATCATTGGGATATTGTCTCTTCCGATCATTTATCTTCGAGGTAAAGATTGTAGAGTGGAGATAAAAGAAGATTCCAACCTTGGAGTGTGTTGGTTTTTGGCCAACCACAAAGTCGCCCCTCTCATTAGGAGGTCCGCAGACTCCATTGAAGTTACTCTTCATTTTTGAATATCTTCTTTGTTCTTTTCTTAGTTCTTGAATGCTCTAATGTGCTGGTGCTGAGTACTTAATAGTTGTTGAAGAAATTATTCGTGGATTATTGATTTGGGGAAGGTTATTGTTGGATTATTGTTGTGGCACTGAATCAGTTTTCTTGCTGGATTGTTTTTTTTTTGTCGCTGATTATGGTATCTGTTTGAGGCCCTTCCGCCATTCATCTCGGTTTAGTGTCTTCTAGTGATTTATTCAAGATTGAATTAGAGAGCTACCTTCCAAATTTGAGCTTCATTTGATGTATGTAGCTCGAGTAATTCCATTTTGAATAGTAGTTGGTAAATCTGCCCTGTCAAGCCCTAATTGTTGGAACCTTTGTATTCGGAGCATAACTTTTGAACTAGAATGGATTTCTTTATGGAATTTTGACACAATTATTCTGATTGTATTGAGAACAGCCCTACCAAGTTTTAATTCAAGCTCACGCATATTTTGGAAGTTAAAATTGATTGACTAGTGTTAATTCGGTGGATTACAGTTTTCTAGAGCAGATTTCTTTAAGACTCTCTATTTGTTTCTTGGAGCCTATCACCCACACAATCAAATGAGTGCGACCAGAGTCAAATTTGAGAAGAAGAGAAAGCCCACTCATCCTTGGGCCAATTGCTCTACTTAAATGTATTCGGTGGCCTTGGAATTACTAAAAGAACTTTACATCTTCCTAGGTAACCCTTGCCTTAGAAAAGAAGGATCTAGAGATGGCAATTCATATTCCAAGATGCTCTTGTAGTTTTCTACACTCTTTTCATTTCTCTAGGCAATGAATCTTCCCTCTTTCTCATCCCCCTTCTTCTAAGAAATTAATGTTTATCTTGGTTTGCTAATGACCTTTCCTCTTCTTAGGTGGTTGGTTATTAGCATCTATTTATTACTTGCATTGTAACTTGTGTGCAAGATAGGTTATATATAACCCCCTTTTGTAATTCAAAACACAATCAACTTTGAATAAAAAACTCTTGTGTTTAGTTTGTGAAATTCTTTCACTCTCTTTTTGCTATCCCTTATTTTGGTGAGTCATATCCAAATTGAGTGTTAGTAGGTTTGTTGAGTCATATCCAAATTGTAGCTTGGTGAGTCATATCCAAGCTAGCCTCCATTTGTCTTGGTGAGTCATATCCAAGCAAAGTGTGAGTGTACATCAATTAACTTGATCCCTTAAGTTAATCCTCTCTCCATCTACTTAGCAAGGTAAGCTAAGTCCTTTCCATCAGGAATAAGTCCAAGACCCCCCACGGGTCTCCTTTTTTCCTTTGTTCACTTCTGCACTCTTCGAAACCCCCATTTGGAAACACATTGATTGAAGTTAACCAATTGCCCAACAGCCTTGTTTTGTCTTGTGCGTTTTGGGGGCACATCATTTGGTATCAGAGCCTGCAAATTTCAAGATTCCCTTGCTTCAATTTTATTACTCTGATATTTGGATTTTTTGGTCTTTCCTTATAATGAAATGAGGCTACTAGTATACAAGGTATTACCGTGAGAAGAAGAAGAGTTAGATTCTATTTTTTCTACTTTCAGCGGATCAATTGGTACGAAGATTACATAGAATGGGAAGAAGAGCTGGAAAACTTTTTTTTTATGTCACGAATTTTAGGATAGAGGCAAAATGAGAATTGCATCTTCGAGACTCAAAGAAAAGGCTTCTCATTGGTGGAGAAAGATAAATTTCAAGAGAAAGGAATGCGGTGAAGATGCCATAAATTCTTGGAGAGTGATGAAGCGATTGTTGAGAAAAAAGTATGCTCCAAAAATTATCAAGACCATTTCACCACCACCTATCTGAAAATATGAGTCGATATATTACAGTGATGAAGAAAATGAGTTATTGGCATCTATCCCAAGTTTTGATGGTTCAGTCCTTGCCGAAGACTATTTGGATTAGGAAGGTGAGCTTGACAAAATTTTTCTACGGCTGTATTTTTTGGAAAGAAGCACGGTAAAAATTATTTATTCAAATCTTCGAAGAAGAGCTTCAAGATGGTGGGACAAATTAATTTCCTAACGAAAAGAAAACTGAGAAGACGACATCAACACGTGGCATTTGATGAAGAAATACTTAAGAAGAAAATTTGCTTCATCCGCAAAGAGATTTTCTAAGAGTCAACGATCTTAGAGCCAGGAGTTGAAAGCCATTTTCAGTAAGGTTAGTCGAACACTGGACAACATGAGTGATAATCTAGCTTTGATACAAAACTCTAAACATTCTTTCACATTACAAGCCAAGAGTCATATTGCGGTGGTAGAAGAATCTGACAGGACTAAGGAGAATATTGTGTAAGAGGAATGTAAAGATAACTCCTTGGGAACAACTAAGCAAGAAGAAAAGCTTGTGGAGATGATCATATTACCTGAAGAAGCACCACTGCTATCTTTGGATTTCCTGTGCATGAAAGCAGAGTTGTCTAAAGAGGAATGCTACAAGTCGGAAGACCTTGCTGACAAGATATTTCCTTGGTACTTATTCTGTAAGGAAAAAAAAAGTGCTCACAGAAGAATGTTACAAACAAGAGGTTCATGTCCTTTTAGAATGTCATGATCATCCATTTCTCCAAATTTATAGAATTGGACTTCCAAAGGAGCCAAACTTCCAAGACCAGCAAGTAAGGTACTTATCGTCGAGTTCCTTAATTGATTTGAATTTTAATATTGCATGGGTAAAGAATAATGATGGTATGGACTCTGCTATACCACTTGGGATTGGAAATGTTTTCATTGATGCTCATGTTGATCACTCTATATATCCTGGGATTTCAATTGAAGTTGATAACTTTAGCATGCATAATGAGGAGATGGATGAATGTTTATTAGCTGCTCATTATGGACAGTCAAAGATGAAAGTCATTATGCTTGGTGTCAACCTGAATTTCCCATTTGATCGGGGTGGAAAGCATGAAAAGAAGATAATCATGAATACCTCTTGAATTTGAGGACAAATCCTTTTCAACCCCGGGAGTATGATGCACCCCAAGGTCCTATCATCCAGACCTAAGCAAATAGGCTCATTGCTTATATATTTAGTTACTATTTTGCTGGATTGAATAAACTAGAAGAACTAGAGCACAAACCGCGCATGATGACAATGAAGCTCCTTGACAATGAGGCTCCTTGACATTTAATAACATTTTGACCGAGGACAATCAGGAATTCACTTCCATGGAAGCTTGGAGAACGGCCCAACAACCATGGATTTATATAAGCCCACACAATCAAATGGGTGGGACCAAGTCCAATTGGAGAAGAAGAGAAAGCCCACACATCCTTGCCCCAATTGCTCTCCTTAAATGTATTAGGTGGCCATGGAATTACTAAAAGAACTTTACATCTTCCTAAGTAACCATTGTCTTACGAAAGAAGGATCTAGAGATGGCAATTCATATTGCAAGTTGCTCTTGTAGTTTTCTAGACTCTTTTCATTTGCCTGGGCGGTGAATCTTCTGTAATACCCTTATTTTTAAATCAAAATTTAAAAAGGATAAATTGGATTAAAATTGAGGGTATTTGAATTAGTCTAATAATTATCGAGGTATTACCAAAGACATGATTATTAGATTATAAATTCGAAAATAATGGAAGTGTTAGATGTAATGAAAAATGTATAACTTCTGAGTTTCGGACGAGTACGGACGAAGAAATGAGGACGCTTCCCCTCGTTCAAAAAATAGAATTTAACCGATGGAGTAAATGGACTAAACCGGTCTGGTTCAGTTCGGTCCCAAAATAATTATGCGGTTTGATTTTAATTAATAATGGAAAGTTAAATTGGGAATTAAATTGGAATAAGTAGGAATAATTAAGAAGTGGAAGAATCTGAATTAAAATAAAAGAGAAGGGAAGGAGACGAGAACCGAACCAGGTTCGGTTCTAATTGAATTGAATCAAAATGGCCTCGGCCATTTGAGAGAGCCAATGTGCGCGAGAGAGAGATCAAGACCGGAGGAGGGCGACGCGACGAAAGGCGAGCTCAAGCTCAAAGGACGGTCTGGCGAAGGATAGAGCATCGGACGGCGATGTGTGCGGGTGCTCCTCTATAGTGGTCGACTGGTCGCGACTTAGTGAACGACTGGTTGCCGCGATTAGGGCTCGGGAATGCAACTCCCAGTGATATCATGAATTGTCAGCTACGAGAGTGCCTTGTAGCCGAACAAGACATAAAAGTGGAAGTTGTGGCTGCTTCCTCTCGAGTCCTGTGAGTTAGAAGGAAATGAGCTCCTCCTGTTTGATGTCTGTGGTTGGTGTTAATTTAGATTGTAACAGTGAAGAAAATTGTTTGTGTTCTCTACAGGTAATCCTTCTATGTTCCTTGGTATACCTTCTATGATGATCAATTGAAATGAATAAAAATATTGGATTTTCTGCTGCGGTGAAGTTCTATTTTTGGATTAATAATAGATGTTGGTACTGGAATTTTTGTTTGAGTTTCTGAAGAGTTTGATGAGTTGTTCTGCCCTTTACTATCTGGCTTAATTATGTCCAGTGCAGTGGTTTGGTTCTATTTGATTAGGTGGGTCTGCTCTTTTATTTGTGATTTTTGTCGAGAGATATATATTTTGAACATTTTAGACATTGAGGGTTTGTGTGATTGGACTTTGTTAGTTTCTGTTAATGGTCATTATGAAGAGGAATATGTTGTTTTATGGTTGAGTTCTCTCTTGTTTTGGTTTTGGCCGTTAGTCATTATGAAGAAATGTTAGTATGCTAAAAGTGTTTTGTTCATTAGTGGGTTCTGGCCGAGAGATATATTTTGAAGAAATATTGCTATGTGATTTGTCCAGCTTTATTAGATTTAAGTGTTGTTATGTTATTGGATTGGCTCTCTAGCAAAGAGTGTCTCTTTGATGAATGTTGTGAAGTCATATGTGGATTTTCGTAATTCCTTGAAACGGGCAAAAATTTGAAAATTTTATTTTTAAAACAAATTAGACCACGACGCTAAAGCCGGATCGCTACTGACCATTATTAAAACTCATTGTGAAAACCAATCAGGAAAATGCAAAAGCGTTATAAAAATCATTTATTTTAAAATGTTGCGGAAGTGTAATTAATATAATGAAAGAACTCAATAAAAGGAATGAAACAATCAAATATAATTTCAATTACAATTGTTTTCTCTTTTCATTTAAGCCTTACCAGCCATGAGTCTCGCGCGCGCAAATCTTTCATCCTTGCTTTATTAATTGTTCGTCGTCTTTCCCATTTACTCCTAAGTCTGTGTGTTTCATTCCTCGTACTCGTAAATATACCTACACCACAAGTAACTGTAAGCCTAAACGCTTAGTAAGGAAATGAGGTAAAACAATCATATATATGTACACATACACCACTCTTTAGTTTCTTGGAATGGATGCCGGTCCAAACCAAATCTTGCTTTGCGTTCTGTAGCGTTAGTTCATTCTTTCATTTGTTACTTGTAAATCAAGTTGAATTAAAGAAACCCTGGGAATAGGGAGTATCCTATGGGATATTAACCACTTAGGGTAGCTGGTCCCGTACCCGAATAGGGAGGAGACCTGGCCAGCTACCTGATTAAACCCGCACTGCCCTTCCATTCTTTAATTCCCATTTCATCATCATTTCATTATCGTTCTTTCATTTTGTTCATTCGTTTTTCCTCACGTTGTGTTTGTCAGTACTCACCTCGTAGGTGATACTCCCTATTTGTCTCTAGGTAGTACTCCTATTTGTTTCTATTATTATAAACGTAACAATATCATAGGGAAAGAATCACAACAATTCATAACAATAGAAAGAACAACCATAAGGAATAGCAACTAACATGGAATTACGGAAATTGAATGAGAATAAATAACTAGTAAGGCAAGAGATTTAAGCAAGAAATACCACTTGAATTAACAGAACATGGCAGTACAAGAATTGACTATTTTAACGTGCTTCTAACATAATTGAAGATTTACATAATCATTTACAAAACATTAACGAATTCAACAATGAATACAACAATTAAAACGTACTAACATGCTTCGAATTCAATAGGAATTAAGAGCAACTTTTCCTAGTCCATTTACATGCTTCTGACATTTATCTTTCTAAGCAATTATTCTAATCAGTTATCTAATTAATTTAACATGCTTTTATGTTAATTACATGCTTTTATCCTATTTAACTACTCATACTTTGGTTTAGCAGAAAATAGCATACCAAGGACATGTAATTGAAATTAAGATCTTAAGCAATAAAGCAATAACGAAAGCATTCATTCACTTAGGCAATGAAACTCTTAACTTCCTTCATACTTAGTTCCTCTTTCTTTTATCTTTCTGTTCCTTTTTCTTTTATCTTTCCATCATTCTTTTGTAAAGTAAAGCAATAAAAGAAATTGCAGCAAAGACAATATAATTATATTAAAGGAAAGTATGGTAAAGAGAAATACACAAAATATTAACAAGAATGAATAACCTATTAATATTAGTCTAGTTTATTACAAGCTCAAGTAGAACTAACATTTTAATAAGTTGTCTAAATTAATTTGCATGCTCAAGAAAATAAGATAACTATTTTATTTGTGATCCTAGTTAATTTACATGTTCAATTTCATTCTAATTAATTAGTTAATTACATACTCATTAGTGAACGTAGTCAATTTACATGCTTACAGTTTATCATCTCATGCTCATTAAGAAATCACATTTAATTAATTAACCTAGTTAATTAGCATGCTCATGGAGGTCATTATAAAGGTTCTAGTCAATTAATCATACTCAAGATTTACTTTATGAACGTACAAAGATTTTAGTTAATTACTCTCATCATAATCACTTTAGTTGATTAACAGGCTCAATTGATTATCTTTTAACTAAAGTGATTAACATACTAGATGGATTATCATTTATCGATTAACATGCAACTAAATTGGTTAAACTAAACTGATTAACATGCTTATAATATTCTTAATCATTTACATGCTCAAATAAACATTTTTAGTAAATCAAGCGTCAGATCAAACATGTTTAATCAAATTATACTTGTAACTCAAATAAAGACAAAACAATTAACAACAACGAATATAAACTTAAGGAAATACACAGAATGTAAGCTAAACAGTCAATAAATCATAAAGAATATGTCATTCTCGATGATCTTTTTACTCTTTCATACTTTCAGGCTTAACTTATCTATCTAAGAAAGAACATTTCCTAACAATCATATTTAACATTTTCCAACAACCATATTTATTCGCGTAAGAACAAGCGAGTAAAGTAACGAAAGAGTTTAACAGCACATAAAGTAGAGCATTTAACAAGACAATTAAAGAACTAAACACCTCCAAACTCACGCACTCTACTTGTGGTGTAGGGCCTTTTCTGGCCAAGACATCCCTATTTCCTTACCTCAATTCTTTATTCCGTGGTAGCACCTAGTCGCTATCCTCTTTCCCCTTTTCGATACCTTCACCGTCAAAGCATCCTTCATTAGTAATTTTGATTGATAATTTTCATTTCCCTTTCGAATCCTAACTTGTATAATAATTCTAAGAATTTCACAGAACACCACATATCTCAACTTTATGCTTCCAAGGAACCATAACTATCAAAAGCGTATACATTTCAAGGAAACATACTTCCAATATTTGTCCTCAACCATATAACAGTTTCTAATACTACAACAGAGACATTAACACAACAGGGTAAAAATTCAACACTTTATGTTTGTGGAAAATGACAAACTCAATTCTTTACAAAAGAACAACCTAATTTGCACCACATAGTCGAACTTCCTTCACAAAATTAAGAAGCTGGAAACCAACAGGGGCATCATTCACAACAAGGTCTTAAACCATACATCAACAAGGTTAAACTACTCACAACCAACTGACAAAAAAAAAATATCTAGTTATCGTCCAAATAAACTAAAGATGCAGAACCCCAACACCTCCAGCCGTGCATAACATTAAACAAAGACTAACATTGTCTCCATTTATTGAACAGTCACAGCAGTAAACGGAAGGGAACAAGATCAACATCCAAAATCAACCAAATGGAGAAGAAAGTTTACCAGAAGCTCTCGGTCTTCCAGTTTAAGCTCTCGACCAGAACTTCTCCAGCTCACTCTAGAGAAGTCAGAAATGCATTGCTAGGAACCCTTCTACACTCGGTTTCTCCCATATATCAACAAAACATAACTTAATAATTCCAGATAGCATCTCCAAAAAATCTTCCAGCAAACACTCTGCATTAATACCAATGCAGAGTGCAAGTCTAGCTGGAGTTGTCTGCACTAGCGGACAATAAACCCAACAAAAATTGGATCAAGATAGAATCGGTTGGGCCTGAGTCGGAGCACTCGAGTCATGGGTCGAAGCACCCGCAGCCCCACCCGAAGCCCTGCCGAACGCGACCACCACTGCCGATCGCTTCTTGCCAATATTAGATCAACAGAGAACAGAGGAGAAGGAAAATCGACCAATAGCTTACCTCACTCGTCCCCAGAAAACACGCCAGCGGAAGCTCACTAGATCGCGATCTGAACGGCGACCAGCGATGCCGTTCAAACGCTTGCCAGAACGACGTGCAAGCCACCGCGCACTGAAGCCCGTCGCGCTCGCCGTCGCCGTTAGTCTAGTTGCCGTCGACTCGCGCTGTCTCTCCCTCGCGTTGACAGCTCTTCCCTCTCACTCTCTTCGGCTATCCATCGCAGAGAGAAATGAAGAAATGACACCATTTCTTCTTTTCTTATTTTAATTTATTTTAATTAATTTTTAATTTTAATTTATTTTCTTTTTCTTTTATGTTTATATATATATAGATCTATCTCTATATTAACAATGAATTGACTTAATTAAAACAGTTTATTATATAATTATTTAAAAATCCCCCAATTTAATTCGTATCAAAATAGTATAGTTTAATTCAATTAATATTTAGTACGTTTTTGGTAATACCCCGATAGTCAACCTATTTCAAAAGTCGGGGTATTACACGGTATGCAGTGACACTCCTATTGGTGTGACTCCTCGTCGGAGTTACGGTAAAGCTACAGGACCACTAGAAGTATCCGACACTCTGGCTCAACAGAAAGGATATGGTTCTTTTATGTAATGCATCATATCTGCATTTCATTTTCTCATATCACTTTCTGAGCGTTAGGCTCATTAGTTAGGTCTTGTGATGTAGGTATGTACTAGGAACAGGAGAACAGGTCAAAGACAGTTGATGAAGGATTTGCACGAGTGGATCTTGTGGCTGGTTGGGCTAAAGAGTTTTAAAAGGGAAATTGTTTGAAAAAGGGGTTTGTAAATTATTTAATATTCCTTAACGTTTTGTTTTAATTCCGTTGCGTTTCATAAAAGGATTTTATTACTTTTACTGCAATTTATAAAAAGGTTTTAAGTAAAGAGTTTTAACAATCGGGTTTTATAAAGAACAAATACTCTGATGTTTCTATGAAAAGAAAAGTTTTAAATTTCACGCGATTTTTAAACTAAGTAAAAACCGGGTCGTTACATCTTCCCTCTTTCACATCCCCTTTCTTCTAAGTAATTAATGTTTGTCTTGGTTTGCTAATGATCTTTCTTCTTCTTATGGGGTTGGTTAGTTGCTTCTATTTATTACTTGCATTGTAACTTTTGTCCAAGATGGGTTATACATAACCCCCTTTTGGAATTCAAAATACAAAAAACTTTGAATCAAAAACTCGTGTTTAGTTTCTGAAATTTTTTCACTCTCTTTTTGCTATTCCTTATTTTTGTGAGTCATATCCAAATTGAGTGTTAGTAGGTTTGGTGAGTCATATCCAAACCGTAGCTTGGTGAGCCATATTCAAGCTAGCCTCCATTTTTCTTGGTAAGTCATATCTAAGCGAAGTGTGAGTGTAAATCAATTAACTTGATCCCTCAAGTTAATCCTTTCTCCATCAACTTAGCAAGGCGAGCTATGTCCATTCCATCAAGAATAAGTCCAAGCACCCCCACGGGTCTCCCTTGTTCCTTTGTTTGCTTCCGCACTCTTCCAAACCCTCGTTTGGAAACTCATTGATTGAAGTTAATCGATTGCCCAATGACCTAGTTTTGTCTTGTGCATTTTTGAGGCACATCACTTATGAAGTAAAGCAATATACTTACAGTCAATGAAGTATTTCCATGTTGAGACTTATGCCGGTAGGCAGTATACAGAACCAATTTTAAAACACTAGGCTCTAATACCATTTGCAACATCTCGTTTATTCTTTCAATTTAAAAGTCATGATATTTTAAAACTTTTTCTTTTAAAATCAGCGGAAGTCTTTTCATTTGAAAACTAGCTTAAATAAGAAGTGCATAAATAAACTCTTTTTCGTTAAACCATTTATCACTTAAAACAAATCGTATTGTAAAACCTTAAAACATTTACGACAGTGGAAGACTTGTATTTACAATACAAAAGAATTAAATACACTTTGAAAACTTCTTAATAAAACGATATACTTTAACAAAGGTTTACTTTTCTCAAAACATCATTACCAAATATTACATTTCTTCGTTAATCCCTTAGCCTAACCAGCTGCCAAGCCGCGACGTACAAATGCCTCATCAACTGCTGCTATCCTTGAACTCTTACATACCTACATCACAGGAAGAATAATGAGCCTATTGCCCAGTAAGGAATATAATCATGAAATGCAACTGTAACCTTTATGACAACTCTACATGCTTTTGTTTCATATATTCGTAAGCTAGGTGAGAGCAACCTCTTTAGTCTCCGAACTCACCACTTGGATTCGTTTTTAGATGAGAGAAACCTTTTCAGTCTCCAAACTCAATAAAAACAAACCCACCTACATTTACATTCATTATCGTTTAGGTGAGAGCAACCTCTCAAGTCTCCAAACTCACCACTCGTTGAGTAAGAGCAACCTCTTCAGTCTACGAACTTACTTAAATGAGATGTTTCCTACGTGTAAGCAATCTCTTAAATCTTAGAACCCACGTAGAAAATACCATTATTTTCTTCATTAATAGCCCATGCAATGCATTACGTATAATGCAATAACATGTCAACATGAATGTCACAAACAGTAGTTCATATATCGCAAGAATACTACAACAACTAACAAACAATACTATGCTTCAACTATAACATTAATATTAAACACGTTCCTATTACACTATAACATTATACGTCAAATCTTCTATCCTTGACATATTATTTCTAACTTAGTCTTAAACAATATAAGCACTATCCTATGGTATCCACCACTTGAATATGAATTGGGGTCATATACTAATTACCTATATTATATTTAATCTAACTTTCCTATATCATAGACCATCAACTTAGCAAACCATTTTCACCACAACTGTCAATAATTTAATGTAGGAATACAACCTAATGAGATAACCATAAATAAAGACTAACATATCAATTTACACAAAAACCCTACTCCTGCGATGTAGGTCCTTTTAGACAAAATGCAAGCATTATTCCTTACCTGAAGTCCTTAGCTTTACGAAGTTGACGCGTAAATTATCCTTCACAAAATTTGAAGAAACAAAGACAAGATAAATTCCTCCTTCACAATCTCACATACTTCACAGAATTATCACACTATGTCCATGGCCATAACTTCATCATCTCAACAAAACATCACTCTATCCTATTCTTCACTGCCATCATGTGTTGCCTGATCCTTTAAACCTTTCTAACACCTTATCCACTTTCACTTCAACAAAGTAGCATCACGCGGTTTCCAAACCTTCCCTCACTGTGTTCTCACTTTCTCGGTTATCATCAGCACCCATCACAATTTCGCCCAACAATTTGGCAGAGTAACCCTACTCATTCTTTTCTCCCTAAACTTTGCACCCTTCACCCTCTATTTATAGGCTGCAAAACTTGACCCATCATTAACTCTCTGAAGAGGGAAAGCCAAGTGACCTGTAGTCCATTAATGCTCATTAATGAGAAGGTGGAAAGCTAAAGCACATGCAGTCCATCAATGCTTATTCATGGGAAGATGGAAAGCCAAAGGACATGCAATCTACCAATGCTCATTAATGAGAAGATGGAAAGCCAAAGGACTTGTAGTCCATCAGTGCCCATTAATGAGAAAGTGGAAAGCCAAAGGACATGCAGTCCATCAATGCCCATTAATGAGAAGAGGGGAAAGCCAAAAGATGCAACCGTTCGACGTCCAACAACTCTTTGACTTCTAGACGTTACGAAACTCTTCATCATCCAACAACTCTTCGACTTCTAGACATTACGAAACTCTTCATCCTCCAACAACTCTTCGACTTCCAGACATTACAAACTCTTCATCGTCCAACAACTCTTCGACTCCCAAAAATTCACAGTAGCACTTCACTAATTATCTCACACATTTTCCCAACAAAAATCATCAGTTTGTCTCTCAAACCATCAAACTCAAGAACCATTATAGACCCACATGTCAAGAAGCAGAAATTTCGAATCCTCATAATCTTCTACCCTTAAAACAACATAGCTTCAGAAGCAATATATCACAGAAGTATCTCACCCACTTACGGTTTCCATCACTCTGCCATTCACACCCATAATATATCTCTCTCTCCCACGTCTATTCTCTCTAAATTTCTGCAGAGCTTCCGCATGAATTTCCTCTTCCAAACTCTCGTCCATCACTCCTCTATTTGTATATCACCAACAACGACTCTTCACGGTCCAAAGTATAGAAGGGCACTAGACGTAATATTTACTCAGCTAGACCTTCAGATAACCAACCATCACATTTGTTAAGAATTCTAGAAGACTAATATTTATGGCAGTCGATCGATTTTTCTTCATTGATGATCGACCACTCGTCTGCCAAACATCTGCCAAAGTTATTTAGAAAACTTTTTGTTCTCCTGCCCTCGTCAATCGACCGCTAAGATCAACCGCTGTCACCAAATGTCCATTTTTGCTTATTTCTCTAGATTATGTAAATGCACACATTATTTCCTTAATGTGACAATTACGTACATATGTCAACCTTAAAAAAAAAAAATATATATATATATATATAGATGTGTGTAAATATAAATATATGTATATATATATGTATGTATGTATATATATGTATATATATGTATGTACGTATATATATATGTATGTATGTATATGTATATTTATGTATGTATGTATATATATATGTATGTATGTATGTATATATATGTATGTATATATATATATATATATGTATATGTATTAATATATATTTTTATATTGCAACCATAATTTAAGGTCTTAGTTGTAATATTCTTCATAACTTTGATTACTTTCAAAACTAAATATGGACATAGTTCGAGAAACGTAATTCACTTAGTCCAAAATACATTTCTCTTGACGAATATTTTTAAACAGTCCAATTCTACTCCTATCGTCCCAATTTATCACAGAAGGCTTCTGATTAGCTTAACAAAAATTCGAGATATTACAATTTTCAATCAATCAAATTAAGTATAACACAAAACAAATATTTTTTAGTCTAAATAGAGCCATAAGCACAAGTAATTTAAACATAGAGGAGAAACCTCCTTTTCACTTTCAAACAATACTTGGAAAACATTTTATCTGTGATTTAGGTAACTAAGCAAAACATAAAATTGTTACTTACATGCTTTCCTACCTGTTTCCAAACTTCGTCTCTAACTATTCAAAGAGAAAGCAACCTCTTGCTAAGATTTGAAAAATATATTTTTCGTGTCTTTTACCTTCACGGTTCATCTCCTTATATAGCCAGTGAAGTAAAGAGAGAAGGGACAGGTGTAAATTTTATCTTCATCAAAATTTTGGTCCTCAAAACACTGTATTCCGGATATAACTTATAGATTTAATCATAATTCGAGTTTCATCTAGGTGTTAAGAACTTGATGCTCCATTGACACTTGATGCTTGGTCCAAATAGAAACATAGTCGCAACTACATTTTTGCCTTAAAATGAGCACATATAATCCAATATATTGTTTTCGTCTTATACATTTCCATCAGCAAAAGACATGTCTCATCCCTAAGTAAGCGTTGGTCCCTTTTACGTATGCCTTTTCATATGTGGCATCATTGCTATTAACATAAATGATGTCGTTTACTCTTAATTGCATATGCCTTTCATTTCGCAAACACCAATGCTACTGCAATATCACTATTCATTATGCGTTATCTAATGGTAACACTCAAAAAAATGGATATATTTGCCACATCCCTCCATCAAGGGAATATTTATCATCCACAAGAGTATCTCCATCCGGATCCAACAATTCATATTAATTCTAATTAGTGATATGACGGCTGCCCTTTCTGCCCCACGACACCCCTCCCATCCGCAAACATTTTTCTTACCTCTACCATTTTAATCTAGCAGTTAGGATTCCTCCATCTCCTTCATCCGGCGTTAGCCCTTCCACCATCATTTCTTCAGCAATTACCCATCCACTACCCACAACATTATTTTTGTAACATTTTTCTTTGTCAGTTTCATCTTTATTAATTAACCTCAGATATATCCTCATATTACTTATAAATACTTATCAGTAATAATTTTTGTGGACCTTACAATTCCCCATCCATTAAACAAAATTTTTTCCTCAAAATTTGTTTATTTAGCTATGGATTCTATTCCATCATGTCCAGATTTCTTTCCCATGTAGTCTCTTCCAAGGAATGGTCGTTACATATGACTTTCACCAAAGGAATTTGTTTATTCCCCAGTTCCTCGATTTTCTCATCAAGAATTCCTTAGGGTCTCTCTTCATAATTTAGTGTAAGTTGAACTTCCACTTTAAAAAGTTTAAATATTTGCTCTGGACTTCTTAAGCATTTTCGTAGTAACGATATATGAAGCATATTATGGATTTTCTCCATCAAAGGGAGTTGTTCAAATTTATATGCTACGTTTCCAATTCTTTTGATAATACAAAATGGTCCAATATATCATGGTGAAAGTTTCCCTTTCTTACTAAAAATTATTATTCCTTTAAATGGGGAGACCTTTAAAAATACCATTTCTCTATGTTCAAACTTTAATTCCTTGCGCCTAATATCAGCACAACTTTTTTGTCAATTTTGAGTTGCAAGCATCCTTTGACGAATATGGGTTACCTTATCCATGGTTTGTTGTATGATTTATGATCCAAGCAATCGAGTTTTCCCAACTTCAGTCTAATACAATAGTGGTCTGTCCTTTCATTCGTACATTGCTTCATAAGGTGCCATCTCAATTGTTGCGTGATAGCTGTTATTATGACTGAACTCAATCAATGGCAGCATTTTATTCAAGTTGACTTGAAATTCTAATATACATGCACATAACATATCCTCCAAAATTTGAATTGTTCTTTCTGTTTGTCCCTCAGTCAGAGGATGAAAAGTTCTACTAAAAAACAACATGGTGCTCATTGCCTTGTGGAAACTTCTCCAAAAATGTACTGTGAATTGAGAATCCCTATCAGATACAATAGTTGTTGGTATTCCATGCAATCACATTATCTCATGAATGTATAATTCGGTATATTAAATTATTGAAAAGGCCCTTTTTACGTGCAAGAAATGAGTTGCTTTGGTTAGAATACCAATTATTACCTATATTATATTATATCCCTTAATAGTTTTGGGTAAACCAGTTCTGAAATCCATAGCTATTTGTTCCCACTCTCATTCTAGTATAGTTAAGGGTTGTAAAGTCCCTGCATGTCTTTGATGTTCTGCTTTAAAATATTGACAGATTAAACATAATTTGACGACGTGTTGAGCCACATCACTTTTTAGATTTGGCCACCATAAATTTTTTCTTATATCTCGGTAAGTTTTGGTACTTCCTTGATGCATAGCTGTTGATGAGGAGTGTGCCTTGGATAATATTTCTTGACATATTTCTTTATTATTAGGAACATACCAGTGTTCCCTAAATTTCACTATTCCACTGCTAGATACTGAGAGATTTGAATTTTTCTTTGATATCTCCATCTTAAAATTTTCACACTTCGGATCCTCATTATGAGCTTTCAAAATTTTCTCCAATATTGTAGATTGCACAGTAATAGTGCAATGCAAGAGATATGGAGCTCACCAGTAACTCAAATCTATCCATTCCCTTTTGCAATAGCATAGATTGACAGTTCACTGTACTTGACTTTCTACTTAACACATTCGTTACAATATTGGATCTGAGGTGTTTCCATTGAAAGTGGGTTTTTTAAGTTCGCATGAATCTCTCTCAACTTGCACCGTTGGTTGCCTGAGGATTACCTGTCCCATATATTTTTCAATTAATTGAAATTGTGGTTCAACTAAATTAGTTACACGGTCAACGGTATTATCTCTCTCTTCTGTTTGTGTTTTCCTTTGTGCCATATCATCTTTAATCCTACATTGATATATATAATTAAAAAAAGTATCTTTCAATACTTACAGTTGGTGAATCACTTTTGGTTTGCTGCTTGGCCTGTCACGGAGTCTCTAGAAATGGTTGCTTTGATACCATATTTTTAACACCTCCAATGTTTCTTTAATTACACACTAGCCATCTATATATATTTATTCATTTTTAATATTTCAATTATGTTAAATGGATGTACAAGTACGTAATTTAGTTTGATTCTTATAATTTAAAATAGTTCAATTGTTCTATTTTGTAAACATTCATTCATATTTTTGTTCAAAAAGTCCATGATTCTCTCACTAGAAATGGATGACAGGTTTCGTACATATCAACGTATAAGTCCATGATCCATTTCATTCATAAACAAATATTTCCAGTTCTTCTCCATTACATAAGTTACATTTAATAAAACATGTCCCTCCTAAAGTAGTTACATTTAATTCTGTCACGAGCCATGAGTGCAACCATTCAAGAGCTTCAACCATAGTTATTTCAATCATGTCAATCCATACGTAAGTCTCATTTCCTTCTACATCACATGTTAATTTTTATGACTTTATTGTAACATCCCTTTTTTAAATGTCAAAACATACAATCACAACTTTAAAACGATTTAAAGCAAACAACATTAACATACTTTAAAACTAAACTTTTTAAAACATTCACCACATTAAATAAAAATAATTTAAAGTCCTTGAAATACTCAACACACTTTATTCCATTTATGAGGCATAACTCCCAAGGTCAACACGCCAACAACACAAAAGGTGTAACGACCAAGTATTTACTATGTTTGAAAATGCGTCAAATTTAAAATATTTTCTTTGATAAAAATAGCGGAAGGCTTTTCTTTCATGAAATCCTTAAAATAAAATAAGTAAAGTCCTTTCTTAAAAATCTTTTTACAAATCGAAGCAGAAGAATAAATAAAATCATTTCTTTTACAATTAAATACTTTACAAAATTTTTTCGCATCATTTCTCTTTTTAAATCCCTTTCTTTTTCACATCCCTTTAGCCTAACCAACCACAAGATTCGCGAGTCAAAATCCTTCAGCAACTACTCCTTAATCTATTTTTCTATTCTCGTGTGAGTACCTATATCACAAGACATAAACTAATGATCCTAACGCTCAGTAAGTGAAATAAAAGAAAACTGTAAAATGTGCGTGTCATGCAGCTTTTAAAACTCATATGAAGTTTCTGTTTTATTTACTTTTTCTTCTCTCTTTCACATTTTAGTCTTTATCTTTCTATTTTCTATTTTCTTTTCTCTTTTCTTCATCTTTTATATTTTCTTTTCTGTTTATGCTCCTAGGCTGGTCACCTAGACCTCATATTGGAATGCATCAATATGCACTTCTTAATCTAGCAGGCATCACTTTTGATGATAAGTGTGTAATCTCTAGGCCCAATAAATATTGTCCGCTGTGGTCGGGGCTCTAGCCCCACCTTCTATGATAGAGTTCAAAACTCTAGATATCTAACAATCGAAAATTGGTAATCGGCTAGAGAACAAACTCGAGCTCCAGATTTAAAACAGAGCTAACTCTTCTTGCATACAGAATTAGTAGCTCAAATTTATAGGTCCATTAGTCAACAACCCAATTAATAATGTTTCCAAAAATCAGATTCAAAAACATCGTAACAACAAAGTTATGCTTTAACGAAAAAGAGCCCCAGATTAGGTTTTCGGAAAACAGAATCTGGCAACTAAAATTGGAACTAACGAAACAAGACTTTCATACGCATTTTGGATCCCAAAATTATAGGACAAGTATCCAATAATCTCTGTATTAACACCTCAAATATCAGCTTCAAAAGCCACGCACACATGGAGTTGTACGTGGCAAAATCCGAAGCTCAGATCTGGAATTGCTGAAACAGATTTGAGGTGTCAATTTCTTTCCTTGTATAACGTCAATATTCAAAAACCAATCCAAGAGAAATCTTCACCAAACCCAAATAGACAGAATGATAACTCTAGAGAATCAAGAACCAAAGATTACCTTTCAAGAAATTCAACAACACAAATGAAGAAACTAACTTGGTCCGCAGAACCCTCCAATGGTTGAGGGGGAGACTAGTTTGGAAGCTTCAAATAGGCACCACTCGAAATTGGGTTTTGCTATGGTCTTCTACCTCCAAATCACAAACACAACTTCACTAAGAGGTTGTTTGAAGAGATAGCACAATCCTTCTTCTCAAGACCACGCAAGAAAAGAAAGAGGGATGACACAAAGTGAGGAAAGCCGAGAGCTATCCACTCCCACAAGAGTTCCTCAAGAACAAGAGTTCAAATCTCATTTAGGGTTTCTAAAGTCCCATACAAAGTTCCATTAGAGTACCCTAAATACCACTCTAATGATGCAACAAAATAAAATTACAACTTTTCCCTTGAATCCTCAAAATTTGGGCATGAGGGATTGGTTTACATGCAAACCCAGCACCTCCATTCCTACAATCTTAAATGATTTAAAATTCTCAAAATAAAACTCCTAACAAGTCATCCAACAATCAAAGCATCTAAAGTCATAAGATTAATGTGGAAGCTTTCATAAAATACTCTTATTTGACCTTGTTATTTTCGACCAATGGGAGTTCTTTCAACCCAGGACAATATGGCTAAAGCCGATTGTGATTTGCATGGCTCCATGTGAGAACGTGAAACGGTGCTTCCTTGTCTTCATGCATTGGCTCCTCCTTAAGCCCCATTAAACTATTATTCCTGCAAAATAAGAACTCGTTAGATAAAAAGTGGACCTCATGGCTCAAGGTCGCATGATAGGGTTTTCGGGACGCATCATACTCCCCCGGGTGATTGAGGATTTCACCTCAAATCCATGGCTTAGCAAATTTTTCCATTTTACTTCTTCCATAACCCTTACACCCTTGTTTGGAAGTTTGAGCATGAATCCAATTCCATTTTGCATTTGCGTTTTTGTCTCCTTCAACCAATTGAAACACCACGAAGCTCGTAATTGCACAAGACTGAAGTTAGGATTTGGGTAGAAATTGGTGCAATTTCGACAAAAATAAAAATTGCTATTTGGTGGAGTTTAGGCTTGATGTTTCGACAGTTCATCACCATATATGTTAAAAACAAACCCTCAAAATGTCAATGTCAAACTCCAAGGGAATAAAAAGTTATGATAGAAACAATGAAACCTATTCGTCTTGGCAAGGCTGAATTCCCGGAATGGCAGTTTTCAGAGTGAACTTGTAATAGCCATAACTTGAACAATTCAATGACTTCTTGCATGAAATTTGGGTAAAACAAACCTTCATAAGTGAGGAAACTCTCCTCCAAAAATCACAATTAGATTCACTCAGACACAAAAGCTACGTTGAAAGAAACCCACTGTTTGAAATGGTGTAAGTGAAATTACAGTTTTAGATACTATCTTCAAAATGGCATCCAATCACCAATTTGCATCTGATTAAGCTCAAATTTCATACACTATGCTTCAATCCAATAAAGAATAATAATCCAAATTTCCAGAGAAGAATTCACATTACAAATATTAGAAAATTGCAACAAACATACTAGCACGTTCACCTTTCCACAATTCGGGAATAACTTTATACATGTGCTCCCCGAAAAAAAAATCCTTTATAGTTTCACCCACACATCGTCCACCCAGATCAAATGGGAAATAATTGTTCACATCAAGAGTCAACTCATTCATATTAGAGTGTTCATATAAAAAAAATAATAATAAAGTCATCAACGATCATATCAAGATAGTCTATCCCACAATCCAAGTTAGGAACTTTATCACAAAATCGTGCATCATAGGAAAAGAAATCAACAACAGCCACTTTGTCAATATTTCTCATCCCTTTGGGTTGAATAGATTTATCATTAGCAAAACTCTTGATCCATCCTATTTTAAAAAGCCAAGTAATCAAAGTATTTGGTGGTAGCAATGTTGAATGAAAATAATCTTCAATCTTAGAATTCCTTTCCTCAACTCCAATGTTAAAACCTTCTTTCCAAAACTCAAAATCAGCACCAACAACAAATGAATTTTCCATCCAACCAAATTTAAAGAACCAAGTAACCAAATTGTTTAGTGGTTCATACCTCGTGCACTTAGTTTTGGCTAGTTTGCTTGTTTCTCTACTATCGTAGACTAGTAAATAAAGATTCGATTGTGGTAATGCTCCCAAGCCCCAATCTTTATCCTTATGCATGTCAGTAAAGTTCGTAGATATCCTTTCATTTATAAATAATGAATATACTTTGGCCATGTTCCAATAGCAGTCATAACAATTGTGCTTTCCCTGAATTTTCTCTTCTCGGCATTCACTAGTTATCGGTCCTTTCATTGTCAAGAAAAAAAATCCCTCTTGACCAAGGGTTAAATTCTTAATATCATTATTTCCTTCAAAAGGTTGTTGCAAAGAACTCATCTCTATGCTCTACTATGATTGCTTCTTCCATTTTACATAAGACATTTCGGTTAGGCAAAGAGGATTGTTGTTTATCTTCTAAGAGCATTTTCTCCAAGGCCGTGAATGTTTCCCCTTAGGAGGAGCTTCTTCCTCATCCACCTTTAACTTTGGCAGCCGCTGATCAACATAAGTCCCTTCAAGACAAGATGAAACACTCATAGATTCGTTAGAAATACATGGAATAGGCAACTCGAGGAAACTAGTATTAACTTCATCTAACATAGTTTCATCTCTAACAATTCTTCCCATGGGGTTGGTGTTTGAAGAATCTTACAATGCTAACTTGCACCTCTATCTTATGTTCCTTCTTGGCCCCATTAGTTGTAGCCAAAAAACTATCTCCATTTTCTACATGATCATCTTTAACGATTTGATCTTTCAAAAAATCTCCTACATCCCCTTGAGTCTCCATCACGAATAGCTGACCTTCGGGAGCATAAACAAGCTCTACTTCCTAGTTTTCTTCTACATTACTGGTTGCCATGGAGTCAACTTGGCTTCTCTCATCAACCAAGAAATCTTTTAGTATAGTACTCTTTTGATTTGGGCATTTTGAAGCATTGTGCCCGATTCCAAGACACTCGAAGCAATGGTAGTCTTTATCCCTTAGCCGAGATGTATCAAATCTTTTTCTCATAATATTTTCATCATCTTCCAAGTGATAAGTTCATCTTCCCCATCAAGTAGCCGCTGAGCTTTCAAATTATTCCATCAAGATTTTGCATATCCCACAAATTCCGAGGAGGCTAGCCTCATTTTAGCTTTATCCAAAAATTCGTGACAATCAAATATGCTCTAGACTTTTTTCAACCAATCCACACACTCAAAATCATTGGGATAGAGGCAATTTGGACGAGGCTACTCCTTGTTCGTACTCGTCCGAAAGTCAGCGACATAGTGTAGTGAGGACGTAGAATCACGTCCTGAGTCATCCTAACCCCTTCAGTGTGTTTGCGATGATTTGCAGACGATACATCTTGTCCGTAGTGTCATCTGCAGGCATCCAAAAATGCCCTAGACAGCACTTCCTTACGTTTTCCTCACCGAACTCCCATTCCATAATATCATCCCCGTAAATACACATCACAATTTACGCATAACAACACGCAACGCAAGATCTCCAAAACTCCAACTCTTTGATTACCTCACATATATGGGAAAACATTACTAGAATATCCTCACGAACTTAACGCTCCGAACATCACTGGTAATAGCTCGATAATTACCCAATTTAAAAATATCGTGGTGTTACAAGCGTTGTCGGCGGCGATGGATGGTAACAGCGAGGTGGATTGACGCCGGCATGGTGTCCAACAGAGGAGAAATGGCAATGGCATCATGGTGTCCAGTCTCGGGTCGAGCTCCTTCCCAGGCGTTCCAACCCGTGTATGACCAGGTCTTGCTTGACCGGTTTGGGTGAAGTGTTGTCTGCTATGCAGACAACCGCCATCTTTCTTTTCAGCATGGGGAACACACTCTGTAAACTGGGCAGTGGCTGGTCGGGCATGCTGGAGGATTTCACTCTCTTCCTTTTGAGAATTGGTAGAGAGTGTCCTTTGTGTTGATATATAGAACAGAGACTGGGAGAGGAGATGGGTAGTGAGTGTTGCCAATGTAGAGAAGCTCTCGAATGAGAAGAATTTGGAGAGAAAAATCAAGAGTTGTGAGAGGAGAAACTGAGGATATGACGTATAGCAGAGGAACTCTTGGGTGTTGAGCTGGGAGTTGCTGCATTCGGGTCTTCATTGTTGATATGATTCCTTCTCTTTTTTTTCAATTTTTGGATGTTTGTTTTCTGTTAATGGATGAATAAGGTTAGGATTATACTTTGTTAGTGGTGATGCCTTCTGTTGATTTTAGAATGCTCTTTAGTGATTTTGTAGTCGTTGGTTTGAATGGAATTCTGTTAAACATTATTCTCTGTTGTTGAAATTGATTGAGTGTTTTGGGATGTTGAATATGTGAGTTAGGCATGAATATAACCCTGTTGTTGATTGTGCTAAGTGGGTGAATTGTTAGTTCTATACATTTGATGATCTATCAACTGGCTCTCTATTTGGATAAAGGAATGTGCTTCTTGTTGTTGTTACTATATCATGCATGGTTGGACTTTGAAGAATAGCAATGGGGAAGGTGTTAAGATTAATGGATTGTTGGAACGGGGTGTTCTGGGTTACTCATTCCATTACTTTGAAGGATAAAGATAAGAAATTATATTATGCTTATTAGTTAAAGAAAAACATGGAGGATAAGGTTTAGTCGATGGCTTGAAGTGTTAGGTCCTAATTCATATTTCATAAGTAGGAGTAAGAATATGTTTCTTTATAGTTAACTAGATTTTTACCAACAAATGTTACTAATTTGTGAATGTATTGAAAAGAATAAAAGAAGAAGAATAACAACAAAATGCTAATACGCATTAAAGCTCCGATGTAAGGATTTGGGTTTTTCTTAGCCAGTGGTGACCCAACCCACAAGTAGAGTGCGTGAGTTTTACATTAGTGTTCTATAGTTCATTGTAATTCTGTGATATTTCCTTAATGGTTGTGTGATTTAAGTGCCTTATTTGTGATGCTCTGTAGATTTCCTTTGTTAATAACTTTGTCTCTTGCTGTTAGTTTTGTGACTTTCCTTTATTGTTAGTTCTGTTATCATTGCTTTATTGAGGAATGATAGTTATGACTCAAAAAGGGTGAACAAATGGAGAATTATGCCAATGATGACCATGTTTTATAGTGTTTACCTACTGTTATTTACTTGTGCTATATTTCCTTTCATGATACGTAGGTTGCTCTATAATAATCACATTTAGTTAATTAACATGCTCACTAGTAATCACATTTAGTAAACATACTAATTACCAAGGTTAATTAACTAAATGGGAGTATTAGTAAGCATGTTAATTTACTAAGTAATTATAATGAATGCTAGCATGTAAATTAAGTAGGATAACTAAGTAGATTAATGATTTTAATTCTACTTGAGCATGTTAAGTAACCTGGATATTTAACAAGCATGTTAATCTATTTAGAGAAATCAATGAGGTTTGAACACGTATAATTAACTAGTTAGGTAATTGTAGTATGTTGAATGAATTAGCAAGTTAATCCTCCCCTTGTTAATAATCTTTATATTACTCTTTTCTGCAATTTCTTTTATTGTAACTTCCATATTCGATACTTTACTTTACTAGAGAATGGTAGAGAAGATGAAAGAGAAATGAGTTAAACGAGAACAAACTAAGGTTTTCCTTGACTATGTGATTATATGTTTTATCTTCCCTTTGTTATTGTCTTCTTGGTCTTGCTTAATACCTTGCTTATGTTTATTTATCTTTAGGATGTTACTTTTTATTAAACCTGAGCATGATTAGTTGGCTAGGATAGAAGCATGTGAATCAATTAGAGTAACTAAACTAGATTATTAAATTATAGTATGTTTAACTAATTAGAATAAAATCATGATTTATCAACTAGGATAAGAAATTACAAATTTACAAGCATGTTTCCATGTTTAGTTAATCATACTAACTGATTGAGCATGTTTAGTCTAGCTTAGTTCAACAAGCATGTTTAGTTAATCGTAATTCATTGTATGTTTCTTTACCATCTATTTACTGTTCATTTACTTTCAATTTCTGTTATTCAATTACTTTCTTTTATATGCGCACTTCAATTATTGTTACTGTTACGTTATAAAGCATCATTCATCATGTTAGGTTGAGAATGTGTGGTCATGCATCATATTAATAGAAACCAATAGAGAGTGCCACCGAAGTGGTACGCAAACATTCATTATGTGAGCTAAAATGTTAAGAAAATGAAGAAAATGGGGAGTTGGGGGGGTGATTGGTAGCAAGTCTAGTCTACACCTAGCCGAAGCCCCTTATCTTGTCGGTAGAGGGGACCTAGTTGCAAGTAAAAGGTTAGATCCGACCACTATTCCATCACAAAGAAAATCCTTCAATCTCCTGCTCCATGTACGAGTAATGAACGAATGAACCAAAGTAAAGTAAAGAACGAACGAATGATGTCATGAAAGGATTCATTTTGGTGGGCCCCATTCAAAAAAGGACTAAAGAGAGCCATCTCACATTGCATTAAACCCTTTTCCTTACTAAGCCATTGCGCTTACAGTTTACTTGTCGTGTAGGTGTTGGTATTTATATGAGGAGACAACTAATAGATCAAGAAGTAGGGATGAAGGATTTGCACGCGCACGAGACTCGGGCAGGCCAGACTAAAAGAGTAAAAGAGAAACAGTTGTAATTTAATTGTAATTGAATGTTTAGTGTCTTTCATTCAATTATTTACGCTTCCACAATGCTTTAAACAAATGATTTTTATAACGCTTCCGCATTTCATTAATTGGTTTTCATAACGAGTTAAAAGAATGGTTAGTAGCGGTCCGGTTTAGCGTCGTGCTCTGATCTGTTTTAAAAGAGATTTCAACGGTCCTAGAAAAAGTTCAAATTTTTACACGTTTTAAAGGATTTACAAAAACCCGGGTCATTACACCACTCCCTCACTGGTCAACCACAATTCTACCCGAATGCTTCATTTATGCAATTTGTCAAAATTTTGGTTTACCACTCATTTAGTGGTCGACTACTCTGCTTTTCAAAAGCAAATTTACTTAATTTGTCACCTCAAACTTCCATTATCATCAATTCCTCCTCAACAACTGACATTCCATCAAACTATAATATTCACCAAACAAACATCCAATAATGAAACATTGCTATAAAAAAACTTAACTTACCACGATAAAATTCAAGGTATTACATTCATCCCCCGTTACATAAATTTTGTCCTCAAAATTTGCTCATTGTACACACCAAACAAACTCATTTTCCAAACAAAAGAATGCTTATCATTCATCTTAGACCTTTCATAACATAACATAAACAAACATGAAATACTTATGTCCAATCTAGCCTATGCATAACCTTCTCTTCATCAATCAATTTCCAGTCTATAAAAGATTTGGGCTGAGTTTCCCCTATTTCTTTACTTCCCAATTGCCATGATTATCAATCTTGCAATCATTCCAAAGCAATGAAACTCTATATTTTAACTATATATCCAATCCAAATAATCCATCAGTTTCTTATAAAAATTATACTAACTAAAATCAATTCAACATTCTATCTTTCATTCATTAAAACACAACAAAAACAGTAGACAACATAACTCCTCATACCTTAACTTTATACATATATTACAAATGACACATTGTTTCAATTTCCTAGAAACATAGCTATTTTACAAAATATTGGTTTACATCTAAGTTGTTTGGTCCTCATTTACCATTTTCATAGGTGAAAAGATCCTTGCAATATCTTCTTTTTTCTTTTGAGACAAGGTAGAACAATTTTTGACAAAATAACCAATCTTTTTGCATTTAAAACATTGTCCTAACCCAACCAAACATACACCTACATATTTCTTCTTACACCTTGGAAGTAGATGTTCTAGTGGTATCTCATCAATTGGTTTCTCCATGACAATTTTGATGCACCTCAAAGTGCAAAGGAGCCGAATTAGAGAGAAGTGCTCAAACGGCAAGGTCCAATCTATGGACTGAAATTCAAATATGCATAACTTCCAGTGTAGGGAAGCAATCATGCTCAAATTTACAGGACAAATAAAACTAACAAAGAAAAAGTTGTACTCCAAAATTCACTATCAAATTTGTACGAAAACGACAGTTATGCAATCAGCAACTCACTACCCAAAAAATAGAATTACAGAACATAATCAAGAAGTAGATTCAAAAACACTATATCTTTCAATCCTGAAGACCAATGGTCCCCAAATTTGAATGGGAATTAGAAGACACCAGAGTATAGGACACGTCCAAATTTTGGACTTAAAAGCATCAAACGTAAAGAGATATTCACTCAACCAAAAACTGCTAAGAATTAGTTCAAGAAAACAAATTGGAGCTGCTTGAATAAAATGTAGCACAAACTAATTCAAATAAACTCCAATCATCAACCAATTTCCAGTACATCAAAAATATTGAAAGCAAATCCAAATTCTAGAATCCCATACAAAAATATAATAGAAATTCAAAGAAGAAAATCGAAACTCCAAGCTGGTCCACTAACCTTCAAACTTTCGAAAGTAGCGACTTCATGGGACGCCAAAAATAGATCACTCCACCTTGGCTTTGCTCTGTCTTCTAATCCTCCAAGACAATGATATCCTCAAAGAAGAGATGCTGGGATAGCTAGAATAAAGTCTTGTCTTCAAGACCAAGCAAGAAACAATTAGAGAAAGACTTGTTCGTGATGAATCTGCGGTTAAGCTAGACTAAAACAAAGATTGTGATTGAGAGTAAACTGCAAACGAAATTATAAGCTGCTATTAGGGTTTTCAAAACTGCTGTAAAACAGCCCTAATGGAGGCTTAAAAACCCCCTCCTGAAATTGGGGTTGCATAATGTCCAAATTACAAAAATAATCTTAACATTAAAACACACAAAAAAAATTCTGTGGCTGGATTTTAGGTCTTTTTAAATGGAACATTTGACATAGTAAACAAACTCTGAATGTAACACAAAAACAAATTCTAGACACCTTTACATGTCAGCTACAAGTTATATGGAGCTTGAATTTTGATAAAAGATTGTTTTAACTACAATAATTGTGGAAGAGTGCTCGGAGGTTAGACTCTAGATGGATTTGGGAAGTTCCATTATACTTGATCTTTCACCTATGTTTTATCTTAAATGACTCCATCATAATTTTGGATGCTTGATAAGTGTAATTCATCCTCTTTCGCCTTAGAACACCTACAAAATAAACACTTGAAATTTATTTAGAAAATTTCCATGCTCGAATTCGAGTGGATGGATCCCGTGGTGTATCATCCTCCCAAGGTTGAAAAGAATTTGACAACAAATCCAATGAGTGTTCTATCTTTTCATCTTCCTTTTCCATCATAATTTTTTATGCTTTATAAGTGTAGTTCATCCTTTTTCCCCTTAGAACACCTACAAAATAAACACTTGAAATTTTGTTAGAAAATTTCCATTCTCGAATGTGAGTGGATTGATCTCGTGGTGTATCATCCACCCAAGGTTGAAAAGGATTTAACCACAAATCCAAGGAGTCTTCTATCTTTTCATCTTCCTTTCCCCTTGTTGTATTGCTCATACAAAAGGCATCAACCATGCTCAATGCCTTCCCTGGAAGACTAGGAAATGGTAAAGGCATGTGCAAACCGAAGATTAGCAATGGGCTTGTAGCCCCATTGCACATAATTCATTTCTCAACATACATGAGAACTTCAATTGACATTTGAGACCAAAAAATTTCTTCCTTTTTGGTTATGCCCTTCTTCTTCCCAAAACAGAATATAGGTCCACCTCTAAGAGCTCATCTACTTTGTGATTTCCAAAAAATACAACTAATTATTAATTGGCCAACATTAATAAGAATATCATATGCTTCTTCAAAAACACAATTTTCATACCCATAACCAGATTCTCTATAACCAAAACAAATATTTTTGATCCAATAAAAATTAAGTAGTCAAGCAATCAATTAGGATAAAAGTTCAAAATTTTTAGATGTTGTTTTAGCCACCTCAATAGATTTTCCATTGTAATTAAAGAAAAAGTTCCAACCAATTTATCCCAAGTACCATTCCAAATCGCAAGGTTAGTACTCAAATCATTAACAATTTTATTCCATATTTTAACAATCCAAGCAATTAATTTATCTAAGGGAACATACCTCTTTGACAATGCCCAAAATAGCTTGCTTGTCTCTTCCTTCTTGTAGTTTTGGATGTAAGGAATAATATCAAGGCTCTCCTCCCAACTTGTATTCAGTCTATAAATTTGATCTTGAATTTTAAGATTTGAAAGCAATGCCTTCCCAAGTTGTCTTCTTCATTAGTGGCTGCCAAGGAGTCAACTTGACTTCTCTCATCAATCAAGCATTCCTTTATAATAATATATTTTTGCTTTGGACATTTTGAAGCATAGTGCCCAATTTCAAGGCATTCAGAGCAATGGATGCCTTTAGCCCATAGCCAAGAGGTGTCGAATCTTTGTCTCATCAACCTTTTCATCATCTTCCAAGTAATAAGTTCATCTTCCCCATCAATTAGCCACTGAGCTTTCAAATTGTTCCACCAAGATTTTGCATATCCCACAAATTCTGAGAAGGTTAGTCTCACTTTACGTTTATCTGACAATTCGTGACAATAAAATTTGCTCTCGACTTTTTCCAGCCAATCTAGAGACTCAATATCGTTGCTGAATCCTCTAAATGGACGGATGGATAAATTCACAAGCTTCATATCATTCTTGTCATGAGATCTTCTTCTCGAATTCAGATCGCTTTCTCTCTCACCCCTATCATACAAGTTTTTATTTCGGCCCCTTTGACTCGATGCATGTGCTGAATTTTTTTGTCAGTCTTGGTGTCCTAGGGTTCCTCACATGCCCACTAGAATGCTCCTCTTGACTTTGTTGTAATTTAAGCATCATTTCCTTAACCTCATCAATTTGTTGGCGAAAATTTTTCTTGGCCATGACTTGTTCTATCTTGGCAGGAGGTGAGCTTGAGCTAGGCATTGCTCCTTTACTATAGTGATAATTAGTACCACTTCTTGTACTCATTCTAAGCATAAAATAAAGATCACCAAACTAAACCCAAATGCAGAAAATGGCTTTCATACCAAATGATAGAGTCCACAAAGACTCTAGGCAATACAATCACAATAGATACTCGGCTATATGAATAATCAGGTCCTTAATCTTTAAATAGGTGTAACTTTAGTGGCATATTGAGTTCAGGGCTAAAACTTACAGGAGCTTTGGACAACAACCCAAAGATCAAGAGGAGCATTCTAGGAGAACTAGCATAAAGAAAATGATAAAGGAGATCTCCACTTGCATACACTTAATCAATGCCAATTGTTGAGGATTAGTGCTTGACAATCCCATCAATATCTCAGTCAAATATCAGCTCCAAAGGTCACCATACGCAAAGCTATGCATGACACAAAACTGAAATCAAATATGGAAATTGCAAAAATAGATTCTCAGTAACAACTCCTTTCTTTTTATATCAACGAATATCAATTCCAAATCATAATAAAATCTCCACCAAATCCACACTAACAAAGATACAATCAAGAACTTTAAGAAAATAGAATCACTTCTCAAGAGTATGGATGAATAAGAGGTGACAAACCGATGAAGTCCCCTGACCCTCCACCTCCAAGGGGACGACTAGTTCGGCCGCTTCAAGAATGGCTCTCTCCACCAGGTTTTGCTAGTTCTTCTACCTCCACACCATAAGCACCACAACAACGAGGAAGAGGGATGGAAGAGGCAGCAAAGATTGGTTTACTTGAGACCTAGCAAGAACAAGCAAACCGATTTGATAGCATGAAGGAAATACGAGAGAGGAGCTCCGCGTTTCTTCAAGCACAATGCCAAGAAAATCTTCTTTAGGGTTTTTTTCTGATTCAGTTCGATTAGGCTTCATTAGGGAAGATAAGATACCTCTTTAATGCAAAATTAACATTTACAAAAGTACCCTAAACAGAAAATGACAAAAATGACCTCAAAATTAAAAGACAAAATAATTCTGTAGTTGGATTTTTTCCTCTATAAATGGGTCGTTTGACATAGAAAACGAACACAAAATGTGACACCAAATACCAATTAGGAAAGCTCTGAATGTCTACTACAAATTATGTAAAGAACAAAATTTGAAATGAAGTCTTCCTAATTGCCAAAAGTGCCCTTGAACGGCCAGAGGTCAAATTCTAGGTGGAAAGGAAAATCTACCATTTTCTTCTATGATTCGCATGACATCCACTAGTCTAAATGCACCAACTCCTCTTTGTGAAATATATCAAAACTCTCCTCCAAGTTAGCTAGAGAAGAAACACCTAAAAAATAAATAAAAATGTTAGAAAATAAAGGAGCACTTGGCTCGGGCTCAGGTGACGGTCCATGGGGCACATCATACTCCCGATGATGGAAAGGATTTGTCATCAAATCCAGGGAGTATACTTCATTATGTTCCACAAATCTTCCTCCTAGATCAAATGGAAAAAGTTGCTTGATGTTCATAGTCAGCTTTATCATATCAGGTTGTGCATCTCTTTTTATGCATGACCTCAAAAATATGATCTTACAACTCTCATATTCGAGAGCCATTTCAGTATCAATAGTAATAAAACTCAGAGGTACCCTCAAATTAAAATTTGTTCTTCTATCAAAAAAATAGGTCCCGAGGTCATCACTAAGAATCTTCCAAATTAAAATTTTTCTATCTCCAAAACTAGGCATCCATAAGTTGTTAACCACAATTGAACTACCATCGTAATAATATTGAAGTTCCACACCCCCAATATTAAAACTTTCTTTCCAAAATTAAAAAATAGTACCAACAACAAAGGAATCTCTCATCCATCCAACTTTAAAGAATCATGTAAGTAAAGAATTTAACACCATGTTCCTTTCTTGGGTTGCATGCTCAATGGAATTGGATCCAAAACAATTAGAAACAAGATGATGCGATAATAGTAAAATAGAGTCAACATAATTCTCATCCCACATATTCAGATGGCCCATCAATTCGTTTTCCATTACTCCACTAGGCATGCTGAGGTTATCAAATCCAATTGAGATTCTACTATTAAAAGAGTACTCAACAACAACCATAACATTACCTTCTAGCAATGGCATAACAGATTGAATAACAGCAATATTCCTTAACCATCCAATTTTAATGAACCAATCAATTAAGGTAATTGATGGAATGTACCTTTCTTGGTTTATACCTTGGTGAAGAAAAATTTACTTCCCTGGAAATTTATTTTCCCCCGATGTACTCTCTTCATGCTTGTGTTGTCCACATAAAATTTCAAATGAAGTCACACATTGCTTCTTTTCTCCAAAGAATTGTGTTAGGTTCTGACCATGATTTATAATGACCATGGGTTTTAGGAGTTCGCTCCTTCATGTCTGAGGATTGCCATCTTTCAAGAAAACATCTTCCATGGGGTCATACCCATCCTTGAGCTCCTTAATGTTTGAATCACTCGATTTTGGTGTACTAGTCAACAATGTTGTCTTCCTCTTCTTGTGTTTTAAGAATCTAAGAAATGCTTCAAAGACATCCTTGTCAATATTTCTCATCCCCTTGCGTTGAATAGACTTATCATTAGCAAAACTCTTGATCCATCCTGTTTTAAAAAGCCAAATAATCAAAGTTTTTGGTGGGGGATACCTCAAACAACTAGTTTTGGCTATAATGCTTATTTCTCCACTGTCATAGATTAGCAAATAAAGACTCGAATATAGTAATGTCCCTAAGCCCCAATCTTCATCCACCTTTAACTTAGGTAGCTCTTCATCAATATAACATCCTTTACGACAAGATGAAATACACAAAGACTCATTACAAATACATGGATAAAATAACTCTTGGAAACCGATATTAATTTGAACTAGTTCAGTTTCATCTCTAATAACTTCTTCCTCAATTTCTTCCACTTCTTCACATAGACTTAGTGTTTGAAAAATCTTACAAAGTTCATCTTCCATTTCTACTTTATGTTTCTCCTCGGCCACATTAATTGTTGCCAATGAACTATCTCTCTTCTCTATATGATCATCTTCACGGATTTGATCTTTCAAAAAAAACTTCTTCGTCCGTTTGAGTCTCCATCACAAATAATTGCCCTTCCGGAGCATAAATAGTCTTTACTTCCAAGTTTTCCTCTTCATTAGTGGCTGCCAAGGAGTCAATTTGACTTCTCTCATCAATCAAGCATTCCTTTATAATAATATATTTTTGCTTTGCACAATTTGAAGCATAGTGCCCAATTTCAAGGCACTCGGAGCAATGGATGCCTTTAGGCCATAGCCAAGAGGTGTCGAATCTTTGTCTCATCAACCTTTTCATCATCTTCCAAGTAATAAGTTCATATTCCCCATCAATTAGCCGCTGAGTTTTCAAATTATTCAACCAAGATTTTGCATATCCCACAAATTCCGAGGAGGCTAGTATCACTTTACCTTTATCCGAAAATTCGGGATAATCAAATATGCTCTCGACTTTTTCCAACCAATCCATAGACTCAATATCGTTGATGAATCCTCTAAATGGATGGATGGATAAATTCACAAGCTTCATATCATTCTTGTCATGAGATCTTCTTCTCGAATTTGGAAGCTTTTCCATATCGCTTTCTCTCTCACCCCTATTATACAAGTTTTTATTTTGGACCCTTGACTTGATGGATGTGCTGAATTTTTTTCTTGGTTTAGGAGTCCTAGGGTTCCTCACATGCCCACTAGAATGCTCCTCTTAACTTTGTTGTAATTTACGCATCATTTCCTTAAACTCATCAATTTGCTGCTGAAACTTTTTCTTGGCCTTGTCTTGTTCTATCTTGGTGGGAGGTGAGTTTGAGCTAGGCATTGCTCCTTTACTATAGTGATAATTAGTACAACTTCTTGTACTCATTCTTAGCATAAAATAAGATCACAAAACTTACACCAAATGATAGAGTCCACAAAGACTCTTGGCGACACAATCATAATAGATTCTTGACTAATTGAATAATCCGGTCTTTAATCTTTAAACAAGTGTAACTTAAGTAGCATAAAGAGTTAAGGGCTAAAACTAACAGGAGCATAAGAAAACAGCCCAAAGAGAATTATATCCAAAATCCAGCGTCAAACTCGGAGTTACGTTACTGCAAAAATTACACTCGGATTAGGGTTTTGCGGGACAGATTCTGGCGGTCAAGAAGAACAGAACGAGATCTCCACTTGCATACACTTAATCAGTCCCAATTTCTGAGTATTCGTGCTTGACAATCTTGTCAATATCTTAGTCAAATATAAACTCCAAAGGTCATGCATATGCTAAGCTATGCGTGACACAAACAGAAATCAAATCTGGAAATTGCTAAAACCGATTGTCAGTAACAACTACTTTCTTTTTATATCAACGATTATCAATTCCAAATCACAATAAAATCTCCACCAAATCCACACCAATAAAGATACAATCAAGAACTTCAAGAAAATAGGATCACTTCTGAAGAAGATGGACGCATAAGAGGTGACAAATTGATGAAGTCCGCTGACCCTCCAACTCTAATTGGGCAACTAGTTTGGCAACTTCAAGAATGGCTCTCTCCACCAGGTTTTGCTAGTTCTTCTACCTCCACACCACAAGCACCACAACAATGAGGAAGAGGGCTGGAAGAGGCAGTAAAGATCGGTTTACTTGAGACCTAGCAAGAACAAGCAAACCGATTTGATAGAATGAAGGATATTCAAGAGAGGAGCTCCGCGGTTCTTCAAGCACAATGCCAAGAAAATCTTCTTTAGGGTTTTTTCCAATTTATGGTCGATTAGGGTTCATTAGAGAGGATAAAATACCACTTTAATGGAAAATTAAAATTTACAAAAGTACCCTAAACAGCAAATGACAAAAATGACCTCAAAATTAAAAAACACAAAATAATTATGTGGTTGGATTTTTGCCTCTATAAATGGGTCGTTTGACATAGCACACCAACCCCAAATGTAACGCCATATACAACTTTACAAATCTCTGGATGTCTGATACAAATTGTATGAAGGAAAAAATTTGAAATGAAGTCTTCCTAATTGCCAAAAGTGCCCTTGAACTCCCGGAGTTCAGATTATATGTGAAAAGGAAAGCCCATCATTTCTTCTATAATTAGCAAGACATCCACTAGTGCAAATGCACAAACTCCACTTTGTGAAATTGATTAAAACTCTCCTCCTAGTTAGCTAGAGAAGAAACACCTACAAAAGAAATGAAAAGGTTAGAAAATAAAGGAGCCCTTGGCTCGGGCTCAGGTGACGGTCATTGGGGCACATCAGCTATTGATGGTGAGGTAGGCAGCGTCAACTTGTGGGCTAGGGCTTGGTGTTGCCTTGAGTGTTGGGCTTCACAAAGGTAGGCGAAGAGTGAACTCTGCTGGCGTTTGAAGATCGACTTGAGCTCTGGCGGTAACTCCGTCAAATGCATGGTCAGCTCCGAGTGGTTGGATTCAGTGAGTTGCAAGACGAATTGCACCATGCTTTTGCGATGTGCGAATTCCAACGTCGGGTTTAGGTAAGTCTTTAGCTTTTTGTTTTCCTTCCTTCATTCTTTTAATTGGGTGATTAGGCAGTTTGAATTTGTGAGAAATTGCAGAGATGAGAAATGGGCATTGCACGTTGGAGCCGCTGTTATCTGCTTCATGGTGAACTGTGACCAGTATGTCAACTGGTCTTGTTTGTTCTGGTGCGAACCTAGATCATTCATTCTTGCAGACATGACCGACAAAAATGCAAGTGCTTCCCTTTTAGAGATGGCAGCATGTGATGGATTTATGAAGTTGTTGAGGAAATAATTGAGTTCCAGGTGAGAGTGTTGTCGTGTGAGGAGAAATAAAGAGGAATAAAGGGGGAGAAAGACTCTGCTGATTAAATAAGAAAGAAAGAAGAAGATTGACAGAAAGAAGTGCGAAGAGAGTGAGTCCTCTTAAGAGAAAAGGATGAGTGCGAGGGAAAAGAGAAAACTAAAAGGAAGAGAGAAATAGACAGAGGGGAAGGTAGGGGTGAAGGAGAAAAAGAAGAAACTGCTCTTTGGCTCCTTTGAATTCAGGTATTAAACTTCTTGCTTGTTGATTTTGCGGACTCTGTAATTGGTAGGTTGTTTATAGGGTTGTTTCTATCATTTGGTGTTGTATATATATATGCTCTACTATAAAAAATACTATCCATTGTTTACTGCTGTTTGGTTCTATGATGGATGTTAATGAGTTGTCTGTTTTAGGTTTTGGCTCTTTGTTCTTTAAGATTTATGCTCTGTACTGGATGTTGGTTGGCTCCCTGTTTGATTGGAATGATTAGAACTGTCATGCCTGTTGTTGTCGAGCCAATGCTCTATTACTCTATCAACTGTCTAAAATGTTAAGTTAAGAGAAATGTTGGGATATGGGATACATTGTTCTGCTGCATGTATGAGTGTTGGATGTTATAGTTGTTTAGTTGCTGAAATCTGAGGTGTTGAGGAATATGCTCTGTTGTATTTTCTGCTTAGGCTTATTGTAGAAGATTGTTGATAAATGTTGAATGTTCTCCTTTGTAATTAATTAAATGGCTAAGTTGGAGCATATTGTGGGGTAGTTGTTATGTGCTCTCTATGATTTGGAATGAAGTTGGAGTCTCTGCAAATTGTGCTTGCTTTGTTGGTTCTCTTCACCCTTTGGAATGATTTATGCAGAGTGTTGGGTTTGTCTCAGTTGTAATCATTAAAAATATTAGTTATGGCTCTATTAGTTAAATTGGTCGATGACGATTTAGTGGTATTTGAATTATTAAATAATGAACGAGGAATAATGGTATCAAAGTTGAGGTTTATAATTGATAAATTTTTTAATAAATAAATGATAATTATTTTGATGGTATTAATGGGAAAAGAATAAAGAGCTAAACTCGCTATGGAAACAGGTAAGTGATATTGCATGTGCATTGGTCTTCAGGCCTTACATCGCAAGAATAGGATATGCATGTTTCATTTTTTACCGCCTTCCAAGCACGTCTATAGTTTTAATAGCACGTTTCATTATTTACTATTTCGTAGCATGTCTACAGTTGTTAATAGCATATTTCGTTGTTTACTGATTTTCAGCATGTCTATAGTGTTTATAGCACGTTCTGTGAATCGCACGTTGAATGTTTATTTATGTTTCCATATTAACTATTGGAAATTTTATGCATCCACAAGCATTATGCATCACAGTTTTCAAAGATTATGAGAATGATTTCATGCATGGTTTTGAAAAGGAAATGATAAAAGAAATGAAATGTGAATAAACATAAACGGATTTGTTTTTACGTGAGTTCGGATACTAAAGAGGTTGCTCTCATGTGAAAACGAATCTGTGTGGGTAAGTTCGGATACTAAAGAGGTTGCTCTCACCAAACATACGGGTGAGTTCGGATACTAAAGAGGTTGCTCTTACCCCATGTGCCACCTCAAACGGAAAGAAAATGGAAATCGAAAGCTGAAAGATAAAGCAAAACTAAAAACATAAATGCATATGGTTTTCAAAAGAGCATAGCATGTGCATGGTACAGTTTTTATTCCGATCACCTCAGCGTTAGGCTCATACCTCACTGTCTTGCTATGTAGGTATACGCTCAAATACAGAAGAACAGATTAAAGAGCTGTTGATGAAGAATTTACATGCGGGGATCTTGTGGCTGGATGAGCTAATGAGTAATTGGTTTTGTAAAATAATAAAGTAAACATTTTAAGTTTAATAATTTTTTAATGTAATGCTTCCGCTATGTTTCAAGAAAAAATTATTTTATTCCACTACTAAGATGTTTTAAATGATTATTATTTCTTAACACTATGAATTGCAAAAAAGGATATTAAGTAAGGGATTTAACACTTGATTTAAAAAGAAGAAAATGCTTACTCTGATATTATAAAAGAAAAGTTTTAAATTTCATGCTATTTTTAAAGAAAATGAAAAAATGAGATGTTATAACGTGGAGCAAACTTTTGCAAGATTCATCAAAGGACTTCACAAAGAAATCAAACTAGCCATGAAAGTGGAAAGGCAATGAAAAAGGAAAGGCGAAGAAACTAATACTCGACCTTTTTAAAATAAAACCCCTTTCCTACAAGCCATAACTTGAGCTAAAAGAGAAGAGTGTGGCCTTGTAAGGATTTAATAATAAAGTACTTATAGTGAAGAAATCAAATATTGAATCGGCTAGACCAACATCAAGGGAAATTAAATGTTTCAAGTGTCTCGGAATGGGGCATATTGCATCCCAATGTCTAAATAATCATGTAATGGTGCTTAGAGATGATACTAAGGAAGTTGAAAGTGAAAAAAAAGTCCTACAACCACCAATTACAGAGAAAGAATCACATGAGGAGACTTATTTTTCTCAAGAGGGTCAACTTCTTATGATTGTATGAAGGGCACTAACCACACAAGTTCGAGAAGAATAATGCCAAAGGAAAAATATTTTCCATAGTTGTTACATGATCAAAGACAAAATATGCTCTCTAATCATTGATGGTGGAAGTTGAACCAATGTAGCATCCTTAGATTTGGTGGAGAAATTTAGATTGTAAACCACCTCGTTATGTGCCACGGAAATCTATGACTTGACAACCAAGGTTGGAGATTTTCAAATTTTATTTCTAGTGTTCTTTTTTTAGGTGATCAAAGGTAGTAGCATGCTCAAATCATCAATTTTTTCCATCTAGAATCCATGAGTATCTTGCATTTATTCAAAGTGAAGCATAAGTGGAAGTTCATGCACAAATTTAGGAGATATATGAAACATCCAAAAACTACCAACAATCTAACTCCTGAGCAGCATGTTGCCTTTTTGGCGGCCTATACGATCTTACATTTAAATGGTTACTTCAAAAAAATTGTAGGGGACATTCTAAGTTTCCATAATAGAGTCTTTCATATCAATTTTAGATGATTTGCTAAATCAATGGAGTCTAGATCATAGAGCTTTGTTTAAGGAAATGAAGTATTTTCCTCTCACTCGAACCTTAAGCCCAAATCCACTTGAAAGACTTTGAAGATTAAACCAATTGGTTCTTTTCTTCATTCAACACTTAAGACTCAAGGAAGGTAGTATAGTTTCACTTTATGGTTTTATTTAGGTCATTTGGATGTAACAGAGTAATGTTATGTTTGTGTAGCTCACAATTTAGCTTAGTGCACGAGAGCATATTTTTGTTTTTCTTTTTAATTGGTAAATTTTGTAATTTACCTTTTAATCCCAGCCCTAATTAGAGTGGTATTTAAACCCTCCCTAAGGTCTGCCCTAGGGGAGAAAAATTATCAGCTCAAACTTACCATTTTTCAAAGGTTGGAGTTCCCTCCATTTCAACTAAATCCTTTTGGTGTTCACTGATAAGATTTTGTGTCAAAAATTGGTTTCTCCTTGTTTCTTGGGAGATTATGGTGAATCCTCTTAAAGCTATTCCTTTCTCCATATTTTTATAGAGGGGGACATCCCCAACATAGGAGTAGAAAGCATGCAAAGATCCAACTTGGAGTGCTTCCACCGTTGGAGGCCATTGAAGTCAATAGGCATAGTTTACGTGCCTATTTGGTCAAGCTTGTACCCCACTGCTCATAACTTCTGTTTCCAAATGTATATCCCTCTAATTTTTGTAGGGCTCCCTCTTGACTTATAGTGCAATATGTGGTCCAAGTTTCACTTCATTTGGATGCTCCTAGACTAAGTTAAGCTAGTTACCATTGTGGGTCTGATTCTGTCCCTAATAGTTGCATGCATGAAGGGGTTTTCATATCCCACCAACCCCACACCCCCCCCCCCCCCCCTTTCCATTGTGCATCATTTGGTATTAAAGCATCTTCACCCATTTCCTACTTTGTTAATTCATGGTTTTTAATTTACAATATGATGACCTAAAATGGGGCTAATTCTACAAAAAATCGTGAAGTAAATATGCCTAATGTTCAAGTATCCGAGCGGCCACCATTATAGGAGGCAAACACTAGCATGCAAGGCCAAATTGAGGAACTTCAAAATATGATAGAAAAAGTTTAGCAGAGGTTGGAGGAACCTTGGGACAATCATGTGAGAGGCCCCTAAACCAAGAAGAAGAGAAAGTACTTCCATGGACACAAGAGGACGAGAGGAAGTGGTGAAGAAGAAACAAATGTGAAAACCAATTTTGAAGAAGCCCCTAGTCTGAGGAGAAAACCTAGTGTAAGGGATGAAATAAGGGACATGAAGGTATCTATTCAAAATTTTAAGGGTTCTTGTGATGGAGATGATTTCCTTGATTTGGTAGAAAAAGTTGATAAAGTATTCAATTGTTATTATTATTCAAAAATGATGAAATTACAACTAGTCTCTCTTGAGGTCTTCAGTGATGCTAGTTTTAGATTGGAGGATTTGACAAATCAAAGGAGACGTGATAGCAATGATGAGGTGCAGACTTCGAGTATGATGAAGAGTTTAATGAGAAAGAAATTTGTTCCAAACCAATATAGATGAGAGCTTTTTCTTGAAATGCAAAGTTTGAAGTAAAAGTCACTCCATGTAGAAGACTATGTTACCGAATTTGTAACCATCAAGATTAGATGTGGAATTGATGAGCTGGAAGAACAAGAAATCCTCTGTTCATTAAGGGTCGGAATAAAGAGATTGGTTATGTTTTGAAATTGCAAACTTGTTGTTCCTTGGATGATGTAATACTATAGGCAATTTGTAAAGACCTGGATTTTTCTTCTTTTGAAAATCGCTTTTAAATTTGTACCAGTTCTTTTCTTTTATAAAACAGCAGAAAACGTTTTAAATTGTGATCAGAGTTCTTTTCTAAAAACTAGACCGCTAAAAATCTTGTTTCTTAAACTCGTTACTGCAGTTGTTATAACTAGCATAAAGCTATCATTATGAAAACCCTTTTTCTCAAAACATAGCTGAAGCATGGATAAATCATTTAAAGACAATAAACATCTGTTTACATTATTGTTTACAAACCCTTTTTCACTTTTACATTCTTTAGCCTAGCCAGCCACAAGGTCCGCGCGTGTAAATCCCTTATCAAGTGCTCCTTTGTAGAATACTGACGCCATTACAATCACCTGCACTATGAAGCAAACATGACCTAATGCCCACCATGAACTGAGATGCAAAATAATGTATGCCTATAATTGATTATGTCAGAATGGAATCCACCCAAACTGTTTTTTACTCACATTTACATATACATCAACTCATACATTGTGCTAGGACATTGGATGTTCCATCGCAGGGAGAGTGACCGCTAGTCAGCATCTAACCCTTGGGTAGATAGGCTCTTGTGACCCGATAAGGGAATGGCATAATCTTGAGTCTACTCAGATAAAATCCGAACCACCTCCCTAACCTCAAATTCCCCGTACATTCATTTTCCTTATCAATTTTCCTCTTAGAATGCATATGAATACCAACCCAACGTGGCATTCCTAATTGTTAGTATTATCATGATGCATGTCAATGCAAAGCAATAATCACAGTAATGTATCAATGTCATTCATTGAGAAATGAAGCTATCTAATCAAAGTAAGTCCAAACAAATAATCAAGAGAAATCTAACAACCTATAATACAGTGGGATTGACATTAGCATGGCATAATTCAAATAGAAAGTTAGCAATAAAGCATGAGGCATGTGAAATCTACTAACATGTTATACATTGCGATATGCTCTAAAAAGGGATATCTCGTGGAATCTGAGGCTAGGCAATTTAAAGGAAACAATAACAATATACTTGTTAGCCTAAGTGTATTAGGCATATTTATATTTTGATGATGAGCAATTTAACTAAAGTGTAGAAGTTGTTTATTCATTGAATTAATAATTATCTTTTTTTATGTTTAAATTGGAAATACCCTTAATCAAGGGTATTGGAATTGTTTAATATGTTCTTCTAAGTCTATGCAGTGATATGGAAGATTTGTATGACTTAGAGGATGCGTCTCGTACAAGATTGAAGTGCTATGTACACATGCGGACGCAGTTTGATGAAGTGCGGATGGCGTGGAGGCGTCCCGATTCAGCGTCCTCAGTGCAAACTATGTTAGAGCGGACGTTACGGATGCCACGGACGCCATTTCGAGTCGTCCGATTTGAATCTGCCATTTTGAAGATTCATGCGAACGAGTCACACGGACGAGGAGGACGCCATTTGGCGTCCGCGTCCCTTCAGCGAAACGGACTGGAGAAGAAGCTGAGGATGCCACGGATGCCAATCCGTTTCGTCCAATTTGAATCTGTCTTTTAGAGCTCAACGCGGACAATTCACGCGGACGTTGCGAACGCCAGATTTTGCGTCCGACTTGCCTCTATCCATTCAACGCGGACGATTATTGCAGACGGTGTGGACGGGAGAATGGCGTCCGCAAATACGCAGATTTCTCCAACGGCTATTTTCCAACGTTCGAATGCGGACGATCCTAAAGGTGTTGAGGACGTCCGCAGTGGGAAAGTTTATAAATAGAAGGACTTCGAAGAAGGAAGGCACCGAAGCGATATTAAGCAAAGCTCTGCCAAATTTCCGACTCAACATTTGTGTACGAATTTGAGTGATAAAACATCCTCCAAAGTGCTTGTGTGAGATCATTAAATTTTTGGAAGGATTGTTGTATTTGTGAGAGCTCAACATTTTCCAAAAGAAAATTAAGTTATTGTAAAGGTTCGATTGACACCAGTGCAAGTTCAATCAATTGTAACCGGACATGGTTAGTTGAATACATCTTCAAGGGAGGACCTTGAAGTGCAGATGTAGGCGTGCTTTGCCGAACCGCGTTAACAACTCGGTGTCAAGATTTCTAACTCTATCTCTTATATTATTAGTCCTACTGTGATTGCTTTGTGATTAAATTGACATTAGTTAGAAAAATTATTATCGCACGAAATTTAGTAAATAACCTAATTCACCCCCCTTTTAGGTTAATTTCGATCCTACAATACTAATATCCTAAACATCCTTAGTAATTAAAGTAAACAGCAACTATATCAGGGATGCTAAACATGCTTGGCAACGAATCGATGACATAGGATGAGCATAGGCATAATGAATGAAGAGAACATCATATTGAATCACTCAGAAACATATATTCAAAAAATTAACACAGAAGACACTGCTTGTGGTGTAAGGCCTCCACTGGCCATGACTCAATCCTAATTCTTACCTCTAAGCTTTAACGTATATGAGCACATAATCGTTATCGTTCTTCTCCTTTTTAATACCTTCATAATTAAAACATTTAATCAATTATTGACAATCATCGATGAGCAACCTTATTTCTATAGTTCACTGTCCTTAACAATTTCGATAACATTATTTTCCCCCACCATTTATTTCATTTCTTCATCGCATATAACCATGCAGCATCAACAGGGAGTATTATCCCACAACGCACACATTTAACTAGTGTATATTTCATCCAAATACAATGCCCAACCCATTAATATTCTTTCACGGGAACAATTACAAGGTCCACACCATCAATAGACAACAACATGTTAAAAGCTTACCCATTAACGGATTTTACAAGGGCTTAATTGAATGATAGGGTGCATTTCAAACCAACAGAGCATTTCATATGGCAGTAGTTAAGTCTACCTATCTTCAACAATAATCATCAACAAAGAACCATTCCCAGCATACTAAACAAAAATATAACTACAGGGCATATCTCATCCACACTAACGTTCATTTCCATAAAATCCATAAAACCATGCAGAGGACGAAAGTGTTACTTGAAGAATTGAAAAACACCCAAGGAACAAGAACACCCGAGGACAGGCCCTCCGTTCCTTCATCCTCTTCAGCACTGTCATTCACCACTCAATACCCAATTGCAAGACAATTGATGATTCCATGATAACACCCATCAATCAAAGAAAGACAAGGAAGAAATCATATCAACCTCCAACCAATTCATATAACTCGTCAATGGAGGCTGAGAATCCAAAATTCACATAAACCTTACCTCGTAAAGAAGGCTACTAGAACTGACAACTAACCTCTAACCCGAACACCCTGATGAAATTATGAAGAAGATAGCCCATGGGAACTCACTCCTGAGCTCTAGCCTTCGTCGTCCCTCCCACTCATGTCCTCCGTTCGCGAGGAAGACAGCTCGATGCCAACTAGCCGCCATAAAGTACTTCATCCTCGCAAGAGAAGACCACCCGAATCCTCTCCTGATGTGCTCCAAGTTGCAAGGAGAGCACCTAGTTGAATCAGCTAAACAGTTTCAGAAATATTCTGACCAGACTTGCTTCAAGTAATAATAACTACCAAACCAGACATGAACAAGAGCTGGAATTTGGTGGACATTACAATAGCAAGCTCATAAACAACATATAAAAAATCCAGCTCAAGAACCACTCGAAATCTCCACATATGGTTAAAACAATTCAGCTCCGATTTTATGGTTCTGCCCAAAACAGATTTGGAGACTAAATAAGATATGATTAGTGCTCAACGTGCGTATGACTGAACAACGCCAATTTTTGGAGGATAATATCTTAATACATTGAAGATCAACATAGTCGAAAACCAACTGAAAAGGACGTCAACAAGTCCCTCAAATCCAGTCTCAATCACAATATTACAAGCAGTAAAATATATAGAAAAGAATTTTCGCCAGCAATAAATCCACAACAAAAACACCCTAAACATATATCTTTCAATAGGATAAACTTTCGTAGGGAGGGGACTCTGAAAATATGAGAAATAAGCAGGAAAAACTAAGAATTCATTTGATGAACAAACAAGAAATTGCAAAGAACTACCAAGGAGTCCGCTAAACCTCCTAATGTGAGAGAAGCGACTTCAATTGGCTTACCGGTTAAGGAAGCACTCTCCAAGGGGTTGAATACTTCTCCTACTTCCACACCACAAAAAGCTCCACAAGAATGGAGTATTAGAAGAAGCAGCAAGCCTTCCAACTCGGCCAAGAAGCATTCAAGAGAACCGAGTTCGGGCAACAGGAAGATCGGACAATGAAGGAGATTGCCGCGGACCACTTTTCACAAGAGAAAGCTAGGGTTTATGTTTTGTTCCAAAATAATCTGATTGCCAAAGGTTTCATTAGAGAGGATTAATACCTGTCTAATGAAAAATACGTTTTTTACAAAAATACCCTAAATAGCAAATGACTAAGTAGCCTTTAACAATAACATAAAAACAATAAATCCGAGTTGTGTTTTTGTCTCTGTAAAGGAGACATTTGACATAGTAAACGACAGTAAAATATGACGTTCAATAGCTCGTTCGAAAGATCTGGATGTTGGCTAGATTTGGTATGAAGGACCAAAGATGAAACAAAGTCATCCCAATTATTGAAATAGCCCTTGAACGTCCGGAGGTCAGATTCAAGGAGGAAAAGAATGCCCACAACTTTCTCCTAAGATTGCAAGACCTCCACTAGCCCCAAATGTACCAACTCCTCTTTGTTGAATTGATCAAAAGCTCTCCTCCAAGTTAGCTAGAGAAGAAATACCTACAAAATAAATAAAAAATATAAGAAACCAAAGGAGCCCTTTGCTCGGGCTTAGGTGACGGGACCCTGGGCCACATCATACTCCCGGGGTTAGAAAGGATTTGCCCTAAAATCCAGGGAGTATGCTTGATTATCTTCAACAAATCTTCCTCCTGGATCAAATGGAAAAAGTTGCTTGATGTCTAGAGTCAGCTCCTTCATATCAGGTTGTGCATATCTCTTTTCATTCATGATCTCGGAACTCATGATCTTACAACTATCATGTTTGAGAGACATATTAGTATCAAATATAATAAAACTCAGAGGTACCCGCAAATTAAAATTTGTTCTTCTATCAAAAGAATAGCTTGCAAGGTCATCACTAAGAATCTTCCAAGTTAAAAACTTTCTATCTCCGGAACTAGGCATCCACAAGTTGTTAACCACAAATGAACTACCATCATAATAATAGGAAATTTCCACACCCACAAAATTGAAACCTTGCTTCCAATATTCAAAAACAGCACCAACAACAAAAGAATCTCTCATCCAACCAATTTTAAAGAACCATGCAAGTAAGGAATTTAACATCATGTGCCTTTCTTGGGGTGCATGGTTAATATGATTGGAACCACAACAATCAGAAACAAGACGATGTGATAATAGTAAAATAGAGTCAACATAATTCTCATCCAAGATATTCAGGTGGCCCATCAACTCATTTTCTATTACACCACTAGGCATGCTGAGGTTATCGTTTCCAATTGAGATTCCAGTATAAAAAGAGTGATCAATTATAGTATCCACAACAATAACATCCAGCCGTGGCATAACAGATTCAATAACAGCAATATTTCCTAACCATCCAATTCTAAAGCACCAATCAATTAAGGAAATTGATGGAGTGTACCTTTCTTGGCTTATAATTTGGTGAAGAAAATTTTGTTTCCCTGGAAATTTATTTTGCACCGATTTACTTCTGTATGCATCAATCTCAGTTTGAAACTTCTTAAACTCAAATGTTTCTCTTTTTACCATCACTAGTGGAGTGGTGCATGTTGTATACTTTGATTCCAAAACAATGCCTAAAAATGAGCGGCTAAAGTTCAATTCTACTCTCGGATTGGGCAAAACAACCTTCTCTCTATGTTTTTCTTCTTTTTCTGTCGTTGCCTGTAACTCTGAACTTATCTCGAATAGTTGATCAACATGATGGAACTCAATCTCAGTGTCTAATACTTCTTCTTTTTCAATGGTGGCTACCAAAGAAGTATCTTTACAATCCATCTCATGAAGTGGTCCTTCAAATTTTCTTAAAATAGGAAGAGTTTTGTTGGAACAACTCAGGCTAAGCGACTCTTTAGAATTGTCTTCCTTAACTTTAGCCAATACCAAGGAGTCATCTTTCTTCTTTTCTTCATTTCATGTAAAAGATCCCTCTTCCTCATCTTCGCTAACCACTTCATTAGTTTCTCCCATTAGAATTATTACCCTTGAATTCGGACAATGTGAGGTAATGTGGCCAAACCCCAAGCATTTGAAACACTTGACATCTCTAGATTGTCATTAAAGGCTTTCTTCTCTTCATTAAGCTTCATGGCATTAAACTTGCTATCCACCTTCAGAAATGTTTTTTGAGGATTGTTGCTTTTTTGGAAAGGCCGAGACATGCCTTCTTTAAGCCTTCTTTTTCTTTGTCTTTCTATTCTCAAAGCCAATTGTATAACATCATCAAGAGTTTCATATGATTGTAATTCCACAATGTCTCCAATTTCTCTATGCAGCCCCTTTATGAACCGAGCAACAATTTGCTCCATTGGTTCCTTCACATTGCAACGGATCTTTAAAACCTCAAACTCAGTCAAATACTTGTCAACCGATTGTGAGCATTGTTTCAAATTTTGAAGTTGAAGAAAAAAGTCTTGCTTGTAGTGGGGAGGAACAAATCTTTTTTTCATGAGTGATTTCATAGCTTCCCTTCCCCGGTTGGTACACTCGGATTGTTTCTCATCTCTTTATTATTGTGATATTGAGCTCCACTTCTTGTACTCGTGGCAAATAATTAATAACCTCAATAACATAGCAAAACATGAGCAAGGCTGTGTTACCAAATGATGTGGTCCAAGTTGCAAGGAGAGCACCTAGTTGAATCGGCTAAACAGTTTCTGAAATACTTAGACAAGACTTGCTTCAAGTAATAATAACTCCCAAACATGACATGAACAAGAGCTGGAATTTGGTGGAAATTATAACAGCAAGCTCATAAACAACATATCAAAAATCCAGCTCAAGAACCACTCGGAATCTCCAGATATGGCTAAAACAATTCAGGTCCGATTTTAGGGTTTTACCTAGAACAGATTCGGTGACTAAATAAGATATGATTAGTGCTCAACGTGCATACGACCAAACAACGTCAATTTTGGGAGGATAATATCTTAATACATTGAAGATTAAGTCAGTCGAAAGCCAGCCAAAAGGACATCAACAAGTCTCTCAAATGCAGTCTCAATCGCAATATTACAAGTAGTAAAATATCCAGAACATAATTTCAGCCAGTCAGAAATCCACAACAAAAAGACCCTAAACATATACCTTTCAATAGGATCAACTTTTGTAGGCAGGGGATTCTGAAAATATGAGAAATAAGCAGGAAAAACTAAGAATTCCTTTGATGAACAAACAAGAAATTGCAAAGAACTACCAAGGAGTCCGCTAAACCTCCTAACGTGAGAGGAGTGACTTCAATTGGCTTACCTGTTAAGAAAACACTCTCCAAGGGGTTGAATACTTCTCCTACTTTCACACCACAATAAGCTCCACAAGAATGGAGTATTGGAAGAAGCAGTAACCCTTCCAACTCGGCCAAGAAGCATTCAAGAGAACCGAGTTCGGGCAACAGGAAGATCGGACAATGAAGGAGATTCGCGCGAACCACTCTTCACAAGAGAAAGCTAGGCTCTATGTTTTTTAAAAAATAATCTGATTGCCAAAGGGCTCATTAGAGAGAATTAGTACCTCTCTAATGGAAAAATACATTTTTTACAAAAATACCCTAAATAGCAAATGACTAAACAGCCCTTAACAATAACATAAAAACAATAAATCTGAGTTGGGTTTTGGTCTCCATAAAGGGGCGATTTGACATAGTAAACGACAATCAAATATGACGTTCAATAGCTCGTTCAAAAGCTCTGAACGCCAGCTGCATTTGGTATGAAGGACTAAAGTTGAAAGGAAGTCATCACGATTGTTGAAATAGCCCTTGAACGTCCGGAGGTCAGATTCAAGGTGGAAAAGAAACCCCACAATTTTCTCCTAAGATTACAAGACCTCCACTAGCCCCAAATGTACCAACTCCTCTTTGTTGAATTGATCAAAAGCTCTCCTCCAAGTTAGCTAGAGAAGAAATACCTACAAAATAAATAAAAATATTAGAAACCAAAGGAGCCCTTGGCTCGGGCTCAGGTGACGGGACCTTGGGGCACATCATCTCCCCTGTCCTCTCTCTTCCTTCTCGGTTCACCTAGAACGTTTCCCTTCCTCTCTCACCTATTCTCAGCCTCGTTAATAGGGGGTGCCACACACGTCTGCCACCAACTGAAATCACGCTTGGAGGTTTGGCCTCACACTAAATCCTCGCCAGACATAGCCCAATCACACTAGTTCATTGCCGTTCATAAAGGAGGTTCCTACCTCCCTTGCTCTTTAACTCGCCAATTTTTAATTGACCCATCCCAAACCGAGCCAGCTCAAAATGGTTCACCTCTTGAACCAATTCACCTGCCCTTTCTTAATTAATTTCCTTGTTCTTTTATTTTAATTAATTACTTCAATTATTTTAATTTCTACTTTTTTAAAGTAAATTCTTTTATTTAATTAATCCCCCATCAAATAAATCTTCAATTATTCAATTACACCAAAATATTTTCTAATTATCCTTATGAAATCCCATTACAAAAAATCAAGGTATTACACTATAAATGTTGAAAGACAGTGCAAGGGGATAAACAAAAATTGTAGCTCATTGCCAAGCTTTAAGGGTCTGAATGCTTACAAACCTCAATCCAATTATGATGACAATCCTTCACAAACAATAGCACAGTTACTATAGGCCAAGAAGGAAAGAAGAATGTGGGAGAGCCCTCGTGATGGACTACAAGGTCCAATCACAAGAGATACAACCCAAAGACTCATCAACACTCACCTTTCTAATTATTTGGAAGGTAATAATAGGCCAAGTGGTGGAGCCACCAACTCATGAATACCAAGGAAAGTCCACACATGTTTTACTATGGAAAGTAACCCAAGAGGTCAAGCTTTAGGATCAAGAAAGGTTAAGGAAAGAAGAGTTATGGAAACCATCGCAAGTGGCTAATCATGAAGACAAAAGGAATGCCAAAGATTGCACTAATATGGAAAACATCTAAGTGGCCGAATTTGAAGAGGGGAAAGCTGGATAAACCTATCAAGACTTGGAGAAGAAGAAACAAGAGATGAATTAATTAATTTACTAAAGATGAGTTTAATAGTTTTTAAGTATAGTAATTAGCCAAGTGGTATTAGCCGATTAAGTATCTTGTTTCTTATTCGTTATTTCCTATTTTATAGTTGGTAATTGGCTATATAAAGCCACCTGGCGTCAGTGTTTAAGCAGTTGAATTTGAATACTAAGAGCTTTGTTTTATTTCTTGAATTTGGAATGATCCCTTTTTCAACCTTTTGTGTGTTCATCCAATGTTCTTGAGGTGTGATATCACAAATTGTGATGCACCAAGGGGTTCAAAGCTTGATTAAACCCTTGAAGATGGTAGTTACCATAGTTTTAAGAATAGAATATCAAATTTCCAAATACGTAACTTGCTTACTAAAATCCAATCAACACCAAATTTGAACGACAATCAGTAATGCAAGAGTCAAATGTGCTATCCAAAAATCACACAAAATTTCCAAAAGAAGAAGAAGATATGTGAATGCAAAAGTCACTTCTAGAAATGGTACCAACAAGACCGTTTTTGGATAGAAAAGGATAAACGAAAACTGACACATTTTCTATCCAAATGTCACAAAATGTGAACTAGACTAAATACAATGAGAGTAGGAAATACCCTCCGAAAATCACACAAACATAACAATGGGAGACAAAGATAAGAAATCACGACCAAAACTGACCGTAAAGGCACCAATATGGCAGTTGCAAGCCAAAAATTGGAATAGACACAAGTATACCAATATTTGTCCAAATTTTTCAAAATTTGGACCACGAACCCATGTACTTATGTACAGATAGTCCTCCAAAAATCAGAGTGGAATTTATTTAGGAAAAGAAATAACAAGCAGACACTTACAAGCTGGTCTAAAAAGATGCTATGGCGACACCTTTTGACTTCAATGGGTTCCAACAATGAAACCACTCAAATTTGGGTTGCAGCAAGTCTTCTAACCTTTCTCTATGGGAGTTCATCTCTAGAATGAGATAAGGAAAGATTAGTACAAGAAATCAACCTCAACACAAGCCAAGAAGCAATGGTGGATCAATGGTAGCTCTCACTCTCTTGATTCTCACCTTGAAAATTTGGGGTTGATTTAATGTGGCGAAAACTCTCACTCAACAAAGGGGCTTTTAGTATAAATCTCAATTTTCATTACAAGAACCATAAGTGATGATTTTATACCTCCAAGTTTACGGCAACCACAAAACAAGAGAGAGTATTAAAATGCCCTCCCAAAAAGAAGAACAACAACATGACTCGGGTAGGCAAACCTAGCCAAGACACATTACAACTTAAAATATCTTTTAACCAAACAACTAAACAAAAAACATCCAAAAAAATCAATAAGATAGCGAACAAGGACTAAATAAGAAAATGAAAGACATGGAAAAGACCATAAAATGAATCTTCACAAAAAGGACAAACAATTCACCCAAGTGCATGCAAACCGAGGATAGTTCATTAGCCAACCTCCCATGTGATCCATTGCATGGAAATCTCTTTATCTAAGGTGCTAGGAGACTCCTTAAGTTCTTCATGTAGCATAGTTCTTTCAAGGAAAAGGGAAATATAAAGGATAGTTAATCTCCTTACTTTGGATCGTGTCACGAGATCCCCATGGCACATCAAATTGAGGTTATTTTGTGAGTTGAGTAACATTTCATATTAGCATCCACATTCTTGTTCCATGGAGAAAGAACATGTGAATTGTTGTTCAACTCACAAGAAGAATTCGATAGGTGGAGCTTTCCATACAAAAACTAGAATTGTGATTTCCTGACCTCTTCGGCCAATCTCTTTCAATTGGCCATATTTCAAAAACTGTGGCGAGTTTCAATCATATTTTTGGGGGGATTATTAATCGTTCATCAAAGTGGTTGCTGTCCAAATTTTGTAAAGAAAGCTTCCATATTGAGCAAGATATTTACTTCCAAAGTCGAAACTTCCTAAAGTGGCTTTGCAGCATTTATAGAAATTACTTAATCTGGTTGATCTCCATATTGCAGCCAGTCGACCACTATTCAACTAGAAATCAGCGGATGTTCGAATCTAATTAGAAACTAGTCCTTCAATCCTTCAACAGATTGACCACCCAAAAATATTTCTCTAAGTCAAGGGTCGTTCATCCTTACATCCAATCGACTGCACAATTAATTTTTCCTTAACTCATTCCAGTGGCACATCACCTCATTGCTAAGGGATAGAGACAATAAGCGCTTCAAATGTCTTGGCTATGGTCATCAATGCCTGAACCAAACAGTTTTTTTTCTCAAGGAAGATAAAGAGAGTGAAGAAAACTTCTTGGTGGCAACTAATCAAGAAGAAAAATGGGAAGAATGACTTATTTATGCTCATGAAAAGCCATTACTCTTGATAGAGTCTCCAATCGATGAGAAAGCTTTTCCAAAAGAAGAAATCTTTCGAGATACTCATGAAGAGGATGAAGATGAAGTATTGATAGTAAATAATGAAGAAAAGAAGCCACAAGAGGAAATTTTTTATGCTTAAGAAGAACATCTCCTTATGGTAATTCAAGGTCCTTTAACTCTCCTTATACAAGAAAATGAATTTCAAAAGGAGTAAAATTCTAATAACCAATGTTGGATCAAGGATAAATTTTGTTTCTTTGATCATGGATGAAGGGAGTTGTGTCAATATAGCATCTACGGATATGGATTAGAAGATTGGTTTGGAAGTTTTATTGCATCCAAATATTGACATCCTAAACTAGAAGAATGGAGAAACAAATAAACTAATCAATGTTCTCTAAAAAGGCTATGTACCATTAAATAAGTTGATTACTTTGTGATGCACCACAGAAGCATAATCCAAAAATAAATAAGAATGAATTTGAAACTTGATGCAAATAGAAAAAATTTAGAGAAACTTAGCAAGGGTGGTCATTCAGCTGAAGAGTGCTCGTTTAAAAATATCATAGATTTAATATTCTGCTGCTTTCTACTTGGAAGCGGTCGTCAAGGTTGCGATCGTTCGACTTCTTGGATAGTTTCTATAATTTCTGCAATTCACTTTTGCAAAGTTTCAAATTTAGAAACCAATATCTCCGTCAATTTAGAAGTTTTTCTCACAAAATTTTGACAGCAACTCCCTCAATGAATGAAAAATAACTCCTCCAAAAATAAGATTTACAATCGCCATAGATTTGGAAATATACATGGATGAGTGAGATGGGCTGAAAATAGCAAGAAGTCACTACTTGCACCTTCATATGGATGTCTCCCCCTATCCAACTCTTCTTTAAAGTTGGACATCACTTCACACACTCTTCCTCCAAGGAGTAGGATCATGGATGCCAATAAAAGAAACTACTTAACTTTCAAAGTAACCTAAATTTGTGATATTTCGGACACAAGACTTTGGATACAACACACCAAAGATTGAAAAAGTAATCACTCCAATTTTGAAACAAAGCAAAAGATTTTTCTATTCAAATTCAACTTACTTAAACATTTACATAAGGTGGCTATAAATAGCCAATTACAAGATAAAAAATAGTAAATAACTAAATTAGAAATAATAACATTAAACAAGCTATCATGCATACTTGGCCAATTCCGTACTTAATAGATACTAGGCAACTTAACTTAAAAATTACTTAAAATAATTCTTGATTTATTTTTCTACAAGTCTTGATTGTTTTTTTTTTGGCAGCTTTCCTTCATAATGCTCAGCCATTTGGGAAGGTTCCCATAACTCAACGTATGTTTTCTTTCCTTGCTCCTCAAACTTGGCCACTAGGGATGGTTTCAATAATAATCATGCATTGGCTTTTCTTGATCCCCAGAAAATGGTGACTTCTCCACTTTGTCCACTATTGAGTACCCTTGTAAATAAGAAGAAGGTAAGTGCTGATGAGTCTATGGGTTCAAACTATTGTGATTGGACCTTTTAGTACACCATTAAGCTTCAAACAATATTTGCTCTCTGTTCAAGTGGCTTTTGAAATAGCAAACAAACTCTAATTTTAACAAACTAGCCTTTTCTAGAGAGTTTAGAAAGTTTGCTACAATCTTTATGGAGCACGTATATTGATATAACATCGTATTGAATGCCAAAATTGTCAAATACACATCAAAGGTAAGAAAGTAAGAAGATTTGCCAAGTCCACCAAATGTTCTATATTTGAACTTTAATTTCTATATTTTTGGAAGCTTGATGAATGTATTCCCTCTTCATTCTTCAAAGACCTACAAAATATTCACTCAAATTAGGGTTAGTTAATCTCTGTGTATGATTGTTGATAGATGGACTCCATAGTCCATCATCCTATCAGGTTTTTAAAGGATTCAACCTCGAATTAAGTGTTTTTCCTCGATAGTCTTCTTCACAAAGATAAGGAGATTCATCATGGATTATCAAAATTGTAATGTCTTCAAATTATTCATGTGTACAATAAGAGAACAAGTCTTGCATGATGAAGTAGGCCAACACTCGTGAATTTTTTGAAAACAAATTTTCATGCAATTTGCAATGGATTTCTTCAGACAACTTCTTCTTATGCTTGAACAACAACTTGGATACTTGATTATCATTCATTGCTATAGAGTTCAAAGTAGTGTAGACACCCTTTTTCAATTCAATAACTCCCATAAATGCACCTGAACACCCCGACTTTTTAAGTATGACAATTATCGGGTCTTACCAAAGTCGTGCTAGAATGTTAAGTCGAAGATTGTTTCCAATAACATTTTCCCCGTATACGTGATGTAATCAAGTGATGGGATAGTTGGAATATTACGTTGCGTATTTGACATGTCATTTATGATGTGTATTTACAGGGAAGATGTTATGGAATAAGGGTTAAGTGAGGAAAACTTGAGGAAACGCTGTCCACGGTGTTTTTCGGATGCCTGCGGATGAGTCATGTCGTTCGCAAATGTGTGAAGCGTCTGTTCGAGGACTGGGGACGACATTGGGAAGCGATGTCTCGTCCTTACTTCACTATGTTGTAAAGTTGCAGACGAGTCCGGATGACACTGCGGACGAGAATTATCGTCCGCAAATGCGTTGCACACGCAGTAAAGGGTGGGAAGACACTTTGGACGTGATTCGACATCCTAAGTGCACCAGTGTTGGGAAAGAGGTGCCAGATGATGGAGACAAAAGGAGCTATGTCCGCATTGAATCTGTTCTAACCTAGATAGTTTCGAACGACGGCGGACGACTGTGGATAAGTTGAGGCCTCGTCCGATTTGCCTCTATTTTATTTTAGGACACTTTCGAACGACATGTAGACACCATGTGCGGAAGCAATTTGGCATCCGAATGTCGCTTGCCAACAGTACGGACAGGACCATCTGAAGCCTTGTTTTATCCTGCGATATTTTAGCATTGTAGACGAATGCGGACGATACCTATGCGTCCACACCCATCCGAAATAGCCCAGACCTACGATTAAAATTGTAATACCCCGACCCTTTTATATCAGAATTTAATAAGAGTCATTTGAGAATAATTAAGGGTATTTGGATTAATTGAATAATTCCCAGTGTATTACCAAAGACATAATCGTCAATTGTTATCGAACGATATTTGGAATAAATCAGAAATTGGAATTGAGTCGAGAATAATTCAATTAAATGAAGGATTTAATTAAATTATTAATGAGATAGTTATTTGGGGGAGCGATTTATTTGATAGTTAAATTAAGAAGAATAAAATGGGATTTTATTGGATTTGTTGAATCACATATTTAACATATTAGAGAATTATTAATTAGAGGAAATTGGAAATAAAAGAAATAAAAATGGAAATTGGGAAGTAGAAACCAGTTCAGTTAAGGTGGGATTTGGTTCGGATTGCCGTGGTCTGGTTCAGAAAATAAATGGAGAAAGGGCATTTGGTTTTTATTTTGGCCTTCGGCATTTGATTCAAAGAGGGAGAGGGAGAAGAACCGAGAAGAGGGGAGAAAGAGAGACGGTGAAATTGAGAGAGACAGCCGACGAAGGAGATGGAGACCACGAACTTGGGAGTCGATGATAGAGCTCGGCCAAAGTTCTCTCGCTGCAAGGCGCCATCCTGGGGAGATGCTGCGGCTAACGGTGAGCGAAGAGGAGTAGCGGGAGGCTAGGGCTCGAATTTGGGGCTCCCGTAGAGGTGATTTCTTGCTCGGGATCAGATGCTCTGCCAGCAACGAATTCCGGCATCAGTTTGAGGTAAGCCAGCCGATTCCTTCCTTCTTTTCATTTTTTGGTGATCGTGGGTTGATAGGCTCATTGGGGGGGGCGATTAAACGATCTTCGTG